>JAOQML010152945.1:0-14189 GCA_027568935.1 Erythroxylum urbanii | reverse complement strand
TATAGTTATTGTGTAATGAGCAAAATGCCTTGTGTGTGTGTTGTGTGTTAAAATGATTTGCTTTGAAATATTGTGATATGGAAATTGCATTATGATGTATGACATGTGATGAAAATTGAATTTTGAGTATAATCATGCTATGCCTTGGAATCGTATCATGACATTTTGATTAATTGGAAAGAAGAAAAGCATATGAATATGAACTTGTGATCGATTGAATTGAGCATGATAATTGATTGTGTTTGGGCGAGAGAGGAATCGTTTCGTAATTACGTGCACGTCGACATAAAGCCTTCTTCTGGCTGCCTGTTTGTGGCACACGAGATCTAAAAAGTAAACTCGTTTCATTCACGGAGTAAACTCCGGTTTCTCTGTTTTGTTCCATAACCCTCAAGCCATTTGTTTGTGTATTTACATTTTGATGTGTTAAGTTTTGATAAAGTTGAGTATATGCTTTGATGTTAAACCATATCCAACATGTTTCATGTCATGATATATTGAGTTATGAGTTATAAATGTTGAACTTACATTGTTGGGTCAAGATAAGATGAGTATGCTTATATGATTAGATACATGTATGTTTGATTGTGTGGTTCATCGCCAATGGCTATAAATATATTAGCCACTGAGCCGTGTAGCTCAACCTAATATTTTTCCCGCTTCTCAAATGCAGAATAAGACAGGTAGCAAATCCTTGCAAATAGAGACTTTTTGTACTAAGTTAGTGAACATTTTTGGATAGCTTTATAGA
Source organism: Erythroxylum urbanii (assembly GCA_027568935.1). Classification (NCBI taxonomy): domain Eukaryota; kingdom Viridiplantae; phylum Streptophyta; class Magnoliopsida; order Malpighiales; family Erythroxylaceae; genus Erythroxylum; species Erythroxylum urbanii. The sequence continues at coordinate 13,438 of JAOQML010152945.1, read as the reverse complement.
CATAGAAACATGAGCATCTTTGGTATTTTGTTTTAAGTTTGTGATGTGTATGATGATATGTAACTAAAGCTTGATTAAATATTTACTTGTTTAGTAAGGAGAATGAGAATTTAAGGATTTGCTGTTATGTATGATGATGGTTGTGAAAGAGGAATGAGTATGTGATTGTAAATTGTTGTTTAGTTTAGAATAACATATTAGAGATTGGAAAGGTTATATGGGATTTAATTATTTGAGGGGAGATTTAAGAATTTAACAAAAGTACTTAGTAGTTGAATTGATATGACGTGTATGTGTATTTTTTTTGTTGAAATGTTGAGTTAGAGTTACAGGTTAGAAGGTTTCACCGTGGCGAAGTCAGCTTCGGCCGCGGCGAACTTTTCCCGAAAGGCTTTTTATTCTCCATCTCGTGACTTTGCCGCGGCAAAATTTTCCTGAGAGGTCCTGGGAAATATTTCCTAATTTTGCCGCGGTGAACTTTTCCTGAGAGGTCCTGGGAAATATTTCCTGATTTCACTACGACGAACCCATGTTTTGATCCTCCAAATGGCAAAATCTCTTTTTGGGGTCTTCACAAAAATTGTAGATCTAGAAGTCCTAATCAAAACCGTCTAATGAATACCTTAATATGATCTCTTTAGTGAAAGTTATGTTAATTGTCCCAAGATAGGTATAATATGATTGAGGACATAACCAGGTTTGACTCGTTTGGCCATAACTCCATCATCCAATAACCAGATGAAGTGAGTATTGAATTAAGAGATTCCTAACTTACTTCTCTACCTCTCCATAAAATTTTAGTATCCATTGGAGTCAATTCTAAAAAGATTTAAGGAGAGAAAGTCGGGAACAACTAAAAGAGCATGAATTGATTGTTTTACTGAACACACTTCGGTATTTTAATCATATCTTGATTGGTAGAGCTCCGAATGAGACGATGCAAATTAATCTATCTTTTATTGAGGCATTGGAATATATGCCCAAGTATGCCAAATTCCTGAAAGATATGTTAACAAAGAAGCAGACTTGGGAAGAGAATCGAATGGTAGCACTAACTGAAAGTTGTAGCTCTATTATCACTATTTAGATTCCTTCTAAGTTGAAGGATCCTAGAAGCTTCATAAAACTCTGTGTGGTTGGTGAGTTAAAATTTGCAAAATGCTCATATGACTTAGGTGCAAGTATAAACTTTATGCCTTTGTCAACCTTTAGAAAATTGGAGCTCAGCTATGTGAAGCCAACTTTGATGCTTATTCAATTGGCATATCGATCTATAAAGAAACCATTTGGAGTGGTGAAAGATTTTATAGTAAAGGCCAATAATTTTATTATTCTTATAGATTTTGTCGTATTAGATTTCAAAGAGAATAAGAACTATCCATTAATTCTTAGAAGACACTTCATGAACACTAAAAAAGCACTGATATATGTTTATGAAGGCAAAGTGCTCCTTCGGATTGGTGATGAGCATATGAAGTTTATGATAAACAAAGAATTGAATAATCTGAAAGAAAGCAGCTCTTGTATGAAAGGAGATATAATGAATGGGTGTTTTTAGTATATTTTTAGTGGTTAATTAATTGATTCATGTATATTTAGGTTCAGAATTATGTTAATTGGTTAGATATATGTGTTTTGAATGTTAATAGGTTAGAGCATGCTATTGAGCTTTAATTTTGTGTATTCAAGATGCCTTGATGTGTTTGTTAGTGTTTGAGATCAGATATCGAAGAACGGAAAAGATTTGGAGGAAGCCTAACAAAGGAACTAGGCCCATGATTGTGACAAAAGCAAAATGGGCAGGCAACGATCATAGCCTTATTAGCCTACATGAAAGAAGACACGGATCTACTTTAAAAGCTTAACTTTGCGGGGTTATTTCGAACTTTTTAGGCCAGGGTAAAAGGTAGATTTTACCCTAAATAGAAAAGAATACAAAGAGGACAAAAAAATCTGGATTTTCCTGCCTCCATTTGCCATTTTGAGAGAGAACACAAGGAAGAGAGAAGAAGGAGAGAAGGGAAGAGGAGTGTATGTAACTACTACCCAGCCACTCCAACCCAACCATTTCAAGTTCTTTCCTACTTTCTCTTGTTTATTTACTTCATCTTGATGTATGACTTGGGTTTGATAATGTTGAACATATTGTTAATGATGCGCTAAACTCCTTTAGGGATTTGTTCTTGAATCAATGTTAATGTGATTTCTTTTGATGTTAATACATTGTGTATTGTGATTATTTTGTTGTATTTGCATGCTTCGATAACAAATTGAGAGAGTGAATATATAGCAAAATGATTAGATTGGGTAATAAGAGTTAAATAATATAATACATCATACAAATAATCAAGTTGGTAATTTATACGAAGAGAGATCTCGTGTGAGGACTCGATAGTCTATTAGAGTGCTTAAGATGTAATTTGATGTGTGGGCATTTTGTTAATTCAGAAATTGCAAATTCTATAATTCAATTAGGGTTTAATAATTATAATTCGAGAGAGTAATCCACTCTTCGAAAGTCTAGGATTAATACCGAATCAACTCAAAAGTAATTATGTTAGCATTTGATGGTAGGATAAATCCCCCTTCTCATAATTCTTTGATCTTATCTTGTTGTGATATCTCAATTGATAAATGGTTATGCTCCATTTTGATTTACTTTTGTTAATTTTGGAATTTTATTTTCATTCAACCCCTTTTTTATTGTTTAATTTTCTATTTATCTTTATTTTCATTTAAATCACATTTTTACAACCTTAGACAAAGTTAGGATTCAATTAGTTCACTAATTCCTCATGGGATCAACACCTCAACTACTACGCTTACAACCCGTGCACTTGCAAAACATTGAGGGTTATATAAATTGTAAAACTTGCTCAACACCACCAAAAAGACATTGTTTCAAATAGTAAGGGACTTATCACTAACTAAGAAACTCTTATTTTCTCTATCTTCATGTAAGGATGGAAACTCCATTATATAACCTACCAAAGAGATTATATTATAAGAAGCCTTTAAGTGGAATGGTTACCTTGTTTTCTTAAAGGCTTTCATTTTTTGACAACGAACGTTTGGGCCAATTTTCATTAGAGGAAGCTGGGATTGATAACAACTCTTATAAGCCCTTAAGGTTTATTTATCTTCAAATTTGGATCTTTGGTTAAAGTTAATAAGGTGATGGAGGTTGCTCCTTAGCATATAAATGGCAGGCTAAGTTTTCTCTGAAGATACTCACTTAGAATAAAATTGGAACAAAAGAAGCTTAAGTATATGCCTTTATAGATCAATATTCATATGATGTTCTATTAGAATACTGGTCTACAAATAGACTATGCTATCTTACAAGTTTCATTAGGAAATCTTTGTGCATCAATAGTGCACAACTTACATGAAGAGGATTGAATTTGCATGCTTACGTATTCAAATTAAAATGTCTTAAGACATACCTGATGAAATTCCATTAATACATCTTAATGAATATAAAGACTTGGTCTATGCCACTTATCATTGGAAACCTAATTCTATATACCAAGGCAAGGAATGGAGACAGATAGGTAAATTATTCCTCAAAAGTGATTATACATAGCTTATAGGGATGGAATCTCTCAAGTCTAAACTAAGCTCTTTAATAATTAAGGTTAATTATGGAACTAACTTTATGGTTGTGGCTCCTGTCACTCTAATTAATGAGGTACCAAATAGTCTCAATGAAGGATCCACAAAAGATGGTGTAGCTTTTATAAGCTCTCAATATGTCAATCCAACTGCTAAAGGGCCATATAGTTTGAATGAGGATTCAACCAAAGAGGATGCATCCTCTATAAGCATGGAAATAACTAATTGTCCTCTTGTTACAAACTCTGGTGTTTGGATTGCTTCTTACCATAGTAGCCCCAATCCCTGAAGAGTTGCATAATCAATATCTAAACTCCTCATAGCCTACCTGTACTCCTAAACCTTCTGAGTTCATTCATAATTTTACACGTGAATCTACTAAGGAGACTTCTATAAAGGAGCTAGTGGACATAACCACCATTAAAACATATACTTTTGACATATTCTTACCGGTTGCTCTTAGGAAATTAGGTAGGAAAGTAGAAAACAAGAATTCTTTTAGGGGTCTTCCATCTCTCCTTACCATCCTAAATATCAATCCCAACTTAATTTTATAAGTATTAACAACTATAATAGGCATTAAGTATTTGATTATTATCAATTATCATACTAACCAATGATTCTTAGGCTTGAGAGACTAAATAAGGAGGACCAATACAAGGAGTTTTGGTTCATTAAAAAAGGATGGAAAATCGTTTCTTATTGTTAAGCTCACTACAAGGGAAGTATAGTCATTGTCGTTGACCTAGAGAGGATTAAGTTGATTGACTTATTCATCAATGAATAAGTCATTCATCTACTCACCAATCTTACTTGGAATAATCTCTAAGTTTTGTTATACTTCATTTATGTTTCAAATCATAAGTTTTAAAAGGTAAATATTTAGAGTGAAGTTGTTAATAGAGGAGCTAATATTTTTGTTCCTTGCATCATATTAGGAGACTTTAATTATGAACATCTTTCAATTGAAGATGAGGGAATATTGCTCTAAACTCCTATGTAATGACCTTAGATCTTGCTTAACCATGCTTTAAGTGACATATTTAGCTTATGAGGGACACTACTTCACTTAGAGTAATAAATAGAAAGGAAAATGGTTTATGAGGAAGAAGCTTGATAAAGCTCTCGTTAACCACCATTGGATGATACAATTTCCTAGAAGCCTAACTTTATTCAACAATTGTTTATGTTCTGATCACATAATTATTAAATTCATAATTCTCTAACAATACTAGTATTAACGCTTCATTCAGGTTTGTTAATTACCTTGTTAAGGTAAAGGGATTCTTAGATGTGGTTATAGAAGAAATGAGACCGAAATTTAAAGGTTATGGAAAGTTCAAATATCTCAAGAAATTTCAACGTATTAAAACTAGTATTAAACATTTACATATGAGGCATGCATGAATAAATTTCTAGATGATAATAATGTTAAAAGAAATTTTCTTAGAGCTCAAACTTAACTCTATTAAGACCCTGCTAATATGGAACGAATTGAGATAGAAAAAATTGCTCTTCGTAATTATATAAGAGCCAAAGGAATAAAGAAATAAAAAATTAATGTCTTCTAATTATAAGTTACTTTTGATTATAATCTAATAGCCAACCTCTCTTCTTATTAGTTGAAAGATTTGCATATATTTCCTTGATATCAAGTTTAGTCTAAATTGGAGTATGACTTTTTGGTATAGTTGTTCCTCATCTCTTTTCTCCTATTTGAATATTCTCATGTTTCTTTTTTACCATATTGTGTACACCATAGTTACAAGGTTGATTCTCACTACTTTATGATCTATCTTGTTTCCCATTTTCATAGTAACTACCCATTTAATTAGTTCTTCCCAATTTAGGACCTTTTTTTTTCCTGATGTTTAGCATTCCCTCCAATCTTTTCCAAATGATTCGGGTGTGCCTACAATTGACCATAATTTGGTCTAGTATTTTAGGATGAGAGTTGCATAACTCACAATTTGTTGATTCCATTAAGAACTTGATCTTGTCCTTGGTCAAGAGCCTCCTAACAATTCCCATTCACATGATGAAAGCATGGGAGGGGATGATATCATTATCCCAAACTAACTTGCTCCATTTAGTTCTACTGTTTGGTTCCTTTTAGAGAAATATCCTACATTCTTTTGAGCTAAATACTCTTTATCCATTAACCTTTCAATGGATTTCAGCGTATCTTGTTTCCTGGTAGTTAGGCATTTTGGCATTATAAATACCCACTCCTCTACTATTATGGTATGACCATCTCCATTGATTGTTCATAATCAATTTACTGACCTTTGTGTTTGAGTTGATAATTAGTTTCAGGTACTGGATCTCCTCAATTTTGAACAAATGGCCTCTGTTATGTAGTTATCGAAGCAAAATGCAATTCATTCCCCATTTCCAATTCTATTGTAGAACAGGTTCTGCATCCATTGTCATGATCCTAATATTTTCCTTAGGTTGCATGGCGTGTTCTACTTTGGTTTGAGGCTTTATAAACTGTTCTCTTTGATGTAAACATTATGGACCCATTTTACCCATAGCTCCTCTTTTTGACTGCATAGCCACCATAATTTCTTATTCATGCAAATTTTATTGAGTAATTCGGCTAAATAGATTATTAAGCCTCCTTGATTTTTTAGATAACATAGCTTCTTGTCTATCTCCTTCAGAACGCTCTTGGGAAGAGCTATATGGTTGATCTAATAGATTGCCAAGTTGCTCAGAATGGTTTGCACGAATTGCAATCTTCGATTATAGCTTTGGAATTTATTGCACTAATGATTGATCTTCATGTTGAAGTTATCCATCAGTGGTTTGCAATATGTTGCATTAATTCTTTTTTGTGATACTAATACTCTAAGGTATCTAATAGGTACTTGGCCTTATTTCAGTCTCATCTTCATTACTTTTAAGACTATATCCCTACTAGTATCCTCTAATATGTAATAACAACTTTTGTTAGGATTGCTTCTGAATCCTAAAATTACTTTGATTTCCTCCATAGCTTGCAATATAAGATTAATTGATTGCTTATCAACCCTGCCAAAGAGTAAAATGTCATCTGCAAATGCAAGATGTGTTATTTTGGCACCTTTTCATTTTTGGTGATATTGGAATCCAACATTATTTCTTGTTTTCCCCTTAAAAATGACTGACAGAACCTTCATACATAATACAAATAGGTAAGGGGATAAAGGGTCGCCTTGCCTGTGGAAGTACAAATGTTGTCCTCAATCCATTTATTAAACTTGAGAGGGTATCCTGCTACTTTGAAGATTCTTGCAATGAAACACCAACTCACAAAGTCAAAAGCCTTTACTAGTTCTATTTTAATTATGCAATTCTTCCTGTTTGCCTTTATGTTGTATCCTTTGAGAAGTTCCTGGCATAATAGGATATTTTTGCCTATATATCTTCTTTTGATGAATGCATTTTATACATAATTAATGATATTCACTATGTTGTTTTCAACATGTTGGCTAGTATCTTACTAATGATCTTATTAAGGACAATACAATAGGAATAACTAGTATCTTAGTAATGATCTTGTTAAGGACATTACAATAGGAAATTGGTCTGAATTCTTCCAACTTTCTTACATTGGTCTACTTTAGAATGAGGCTCACATATGTTTTACTCCATCTAGGTGATTTATCTAGATGTATAGAGACAATTGCACATCTTATTTCCTCATCATCTATTTCTTTTATGGTTTCAGTTATATCTTGCTCTGATATTTGCTTTATTCCCTTTAAAACTGCTTCTGGTATTTCCTGTACATCTATTTCTCTCCCATATTACTTACTAAAATAATCAAAGGTGTGTTCTTTCATTTTCTCCTGATCCTGAGATTTCTGACCTTTCTCATCTTCCAAATACTTAATATTGTTTTTATAGAGTTTAGATAATGCCTAGTGGATCTATCCCCTTCTTTTAACCATATCATCCTGGATTTTTTTCTAATTTGATTATGATTGTTTTCCAGGGTTGAATTGTAGCTTTTATCAATTTGGTTCCTACTTCTCAACATTTAGTCGTCTGGTTTTGTCATGATCATCCTTTGACATTCCAATAGTTTAACCAATTCTTTGATCTTCTCCTCATGCTTAAATGTTGTTCTCTGCCTATTGATTGCTTTTAATTTATCCCTTAGCACCTTTATTTTCATGCTCAACTGGTATTTTTTAAAACCTAGTAACCTTAATTTCATTCCCCCTTTTAAAGCCTCTTTGAACTTGGGGTTCTCCATTAAATAATTAAATATTCTGAATGTTTCTTTTCTTTTTTCCTTTGAACATTTTAATTATATTGCAACTAAACTATAATCAGAAGTGATAGGTTCGTTATAACTTATTGAGTTATTGGGAACTTGTTGCAGCCAAATGTCATTCACCAAACATCTTCCAAGTTTCTTCAAGAGGTACCAATTGTCTGACTGTTTATTACTCCATGTGAATGCATTTCTATAGCTTTTTAAGTATGTCAATCTTATGGTTTGTGTTAGGTTTGGAAACTCCTTGCAATTCTGTAGATTACATCTTCTTCCTCCCCTAGTCTCACTAATCTATAGTGTGCAGTTAAAATCCCCTACAACTGTCTAAGGTGTTCTTGTGTAGCTTTTGATCTTGATTATTTCCTCTAATATATTTTGTCTTTGAAACTCTTAATTTGCAGCATATACAGTGGTAATTGTTATAGGCCTACTAATTTACTTTATCAACATCTTACAATGTACCATTTGATCTATACATCTTCAGCTTGTTAGCTGTAGCTTTAAGGGATTAAACCCTACAATGACCCTTCCATTAACATGGTTAGAAATTAGCCTCCAATCTTTACCTAGGAATAACATTCTTCTCTTTATATGCTCCTTTTTTCATTTTGGTTTCTAGTAAACCAATAAAATCATTTGATTTTCTTATGATAAATTCTCTAGCTACTAGTTGCTTATTCAAATTGTTAAGGCCTCTTATATTCCAAGTTGCTACCTTGATTATCTTATCTTTTTACTTGACTTCCTCCTTTTGGATTTTCTACTTGAATTGGTCCTCTTTCCTGTATGTGGATTCTGATTGCTTCATCTTGATTTGTCTCTTTGTCCTCCATAGCATTCTTACCTTTGTTAGGTATATCTTCCTCTTCTCTATCTTGTGATTGATTCTTTTGTTTTATTTGTATTTCCTCCCTATCTTCTGAATTCTCCATTGTCTGTTCTGTATCAATTCCTTTATGTTTGTTCTCATTTTGGACTTCTCCATTATTCCCTCCCTTTCTTCTAAGTTCTCAATTGTCTTTTTAGTATAAATCTCTTTGTGCTTTTTCTCATCTTGGACTTCTTTCTCCCTCCACACCTGTTTCTCCTCTTTGTGTTTTAGTTTCCATATGTATGACTACTGAATAGAATCTTCTTCCAAATTTCCCCATTCACTAAATTTCACTATTTTAAAACTTTCAAGAAATTTCTTTAACACGTTCACATCAATACACACTCTTGCAAGGCCAATTCTCTTCATTATTACGGTATTTTTGTCCATTCCCATTAGCTTCCCTATCTTATTAGCAATATGACTCATCCCTTCTACTGACAAGTATTCCAAAGGGGACTTTATAAAAGTTCACCCACAATGGTGTAGTCTCTAATTTATTTATATCCAAAGCTATTCTTAGTTGCCATTTCTTAAGAAAAATACTTGCATTCATCACTTTCTCAACATTCACTTCTATACTAAATTTCAAGATAAATAATTTCTCCTCATTTACCAATGTGCTTACCAACCCAAGTTCATTTATGCCATTTGAACCCATCTTTGTAAAATAGGGAAAGCTAACCTCTTTACCCTATTAGAGATGAATTCCACTTTATGGCTCCCTTCTTTAACATTTCCATTGGCAACTGACTTGGTTCTTCTGTTTTTGATTGCATATATCTAATTTCCCTAAACACCGTAAGTCTCCAATAACTAAGCTCCAAGTATTTTTGCCCTTGTTAGGATCCCAGTCACTCACTCCTTCCTGTATCTCTTTTTAGAGGTGGGAAATCAGTTGGTTTAGTTCAGTTGGTTTTTGGATTGTTTAGGGTTCTTTTCCAGCTTCTTTAGGTTCCATTACTGATTAGTTACTTGTTTATAGGTGGTTAGTGGTTTAAAGTTTAAATGTCAGGCAGATGGGGACATGATTATTAGGTGTTGGTTATCAGAGAATAGGGGTAGAGGTCATTGTCAGAGAAGCATTAATTAGATTAATCAAAACATTCTTTAACGTTTCAGCAATTAACATAGAGATAAATTTATAAATGGAGTAACAATATGAAATATGTCTAAATTCTTTAACTATTTACGGGATTATACCTTAGGTATCAAACAAATGAAGGTTTTGTTCAACTCCCTTAGCATTCTACCAATCTTTAAGAACTCTAAAACTGCATTAATTATTATATCTTTAGTTAAAGGTCAAGTTTCATGAAAGAAATATCCATTAAACCTATCAGCGCCTAGAGCCTTATGATGATTTAATGAAAATATCATTCTTTCCATACCACTAGCATTAAAAGGACTAAATAAATTATTCTTTTAGTTATTATGAATTTGCTCATTAAATATAGATGGTAGAATTTTTATAGAGGAGTTACAAGTAAGCCCAAGATTATAGGCAATTGAGAAGTGATTAAAGGCTTCTTATTTTAAATATATATGGACGTAATAATTAAGCCATTATTTAAGAGGAGTGACGTAATTCTATTTGTATTCTTCCTGGAAAGAAGAGGTCTATGAAAAAATTTTGTACTCTTGTCTTCTTCTTTTAACCAAAGGACCCCTATATCTTCGTCTTATAATTGAATGATTAACTTCCATAACTTGAATATAGTTTTGCAAAGCCATTAGTGGGATTGGAGTGCAAAAGGCCTTAGATTCTTTGTAGATTGTTTATAGAGATAGATGCTATTAATTGGGTATTGCTAAATTTACTTTTATTAAAGAGTTTAAGCACCTCCTCAATCTATTGAACCTTTTTTATGTAAACAAATATCTTATAGACTTGAACTGAGATAGTAGTCCCCTTTAAAACTTCTTATTCAAACCCCTCAAACTATGTCAATTAATTATTGAGTCTAAATAACGAATGGTGACTTTGTTAAGTTGTAATCTGTTACATCTAAATAGGTAAATGATTTTTAAAAAGTGGATCCATAAAATTAGTTTTACTACTTGGAAATTGATAAATCCATTGTGCATTTTTTATAGCCCTATCAAATTGTTTCCTTAAAAACTAAGCTTTTTTGCTTATTGGATCATTGTGAAATAGTTCCTCTCTATTTTGAGGTCTATCATTTGTAGGTGACTAACACAATCTTTTATAACTTTTGTATAATTACATAAGTAAGAATCTCCCTTAAATTTTAAAGAATTAATAATGCTATTAAAGTCACCTAGGAAGATACATGGAGAGATGACTGAGGTTCCAAAGTCCTTAAGTTTACTCCATAGCTCCACTCATATATAAAAGTGGTATGAATTGAAGATGGGAACAAAATTTGCTTATTGACATGCAGTACCAAATCAAAAGAGGAGAATGGATTAAGAAGTTACCTTAAAGAAGATGAAGTCCTAAAGCTGCTTTGTGGTAGCCATTCCATTGGAAGCATCGTCTTACTCTTAAGAAATGGAGGAATTACATGAGAGATATAAGAGGAGAAAGTAAAGAAATTTCTAGAGAAACCAAGACATCTAGCTGATTCTTCTTTTTGAAAGTTTTGGAGAAGCCAAGATCTAGACACGTGGGTTATTGAGATATTAAATGTATTTGGTCTGTGCAAGGATGTATGGCTAGTTTGGTTGTTTTTTTAATGCATATAAAGTTTTCTAATTTCATTAATATAATATAATTTAAAAAAAATTGGTATGAAAAATGTTACCTTCCTGTTTCAATTTTATTAATATATTATCTAGCTGATCTAAGCATGTGGAATCAATGATCTCAAATCAAGATTAAATGTGAATAGAACTCTTCCACAATAGTGGTGATAATGATTAAAGATTACCTACTAGTGCTTATTAAAAAATTTAAGGTTTTGAAAATTATTCTATACTAATTTTGTTTCTAATAATTTAAATAAACAATGTTTGATGGTATAGAGAAAGTCCTACATTGAATTTTGCTTTGTGGGGTTGTTTAAACTTTGTGCATTCCATGTTAAAATGGTAATTATGGAGGGTGAGAAGAGCTTATCTTTTTCTTCTTCCTTTTGGACTTTCTTCTCTCTTTTCTTTTAAAATTAGGACCTTTAATGGTATATGATTGAAATCAATTAAGGTCATACTTGGAGCTTTGCTTTAGTCATTACCTCATTCTCATTATCCTAATTCCTTAAAGGATTCATGTTTAAGATGTTATCAAGCATAACCTAGTGCATTTTTGAGGTTATAGAAGAGGTATCTTTAAGAACTACCTTATACATGTCAACGAACTTGGCAAATAAGACTGCACTTTGAACTATATGAGCTTTCCACTTTGAACTATATGAGCTTCTTCACTATTGGTTAAAGAATTTGAAGTGTTTAATCCATTATCTAGTGCCTCACCTACCTTTTTTATATCCTTCATAATGATGGTTGTCAATTCAGGTTTGTCCATAAAAAAGTGACTATCATTCTTTTGCAATAACTCCTCATACTCACTTGTTAAGGAAGATCTACCTATTGGTTTCAAAACACCTTATTCTTGTGTAGTTCCATGTTTTCAAGAACATGAAATTATGACTTCATCATTGAAAAAATTATCACTCTCATCTAGTATCATTAAGATGATGGCCTCTGGTAGCTCCTACTAGATGTCATCTAAAACACACAACCTTGCAAAGCTAACTTTTTTTGTTATTTTTATTGCTTCATCTAGTTGTATAGCTTTCCAATAAAGATTGCTAGGCAGCTGAGACCTCTGTGGTCTAACATTCCAAAGGTAATTTGTGAATATTAATCTAGATGAAGACCTAGTTTAACTTCAAATTGTGTAGTTTCTCTATTTTTGAATGAAAATAGTTCTGGTATAGATGTGTCATGACCTAGCTTCAAGTACTTTATACTTAATATGAGTCACAAAATATGGCCAAAAACATATTATCCTCATTTACCAAAACCTCTAGCAATCTCTGCTATTTCCACTTATATGAGGCCCATTTGATCTTAACTAAATATGAGGGTCTGTTTTTATGAAAAAAATTGATTAAAGTTACATCCCATTTTGAAGCTCCATTCTTTAAGATTTGAATGGGAGGAGCCATAACTAGTTTCTTATCTAGATGCTTTGAAAAATGAAATAAGAATTTAAGGGACAGGGTAATGTCATTTAACAATTGAGACCAATTTCTTCTTTTAGGAGAGGGATCATAGGCAGGAATAAGTCTATGTTATGAGAAAAAATCAAGAAAAATAGAGTCTAAGGAGGGAGAATTTTCTCCTTTGAAAATATCCAAGGGTGTTGAACCTGAAGGAGAGGGAATGAGCTCTCTAACCAAAGATGGAATTTGAGGTAGAGGAGGAGGTCATAACTTAGCTAGTGAGACCATATTATAACTAGAAACCAAGAGAGACGGATGCAAGAGACATGAAGCGGGAAAGAAATTGTTGAAACCCCTCCCTGGGCGGGTCACGGGCCCGATGTCCTACGTGACATCTGGACGCGGTTCCCCCGAGGGAGGGATTCCCCACCAGTGATACTTAAAACGAATAAATTCATTTAATTTACCTCCGTATAAAAATTGGGATAAATCATAAAAAAAATTCAATAAGTGTTGACCCCGGGAAAAATGCGTGGTGGGATCGTAAGATAA
>JAOQML010152934.1:0-14192 GCA_027568935.1 Erythroxylum urbanii | reverse complement strand
TGATCAATAGACTCATCTTCTTTCATTTTAAACAACTCATACTGATGTACAAGAATACTGATCTTGGACTCTTTCACTTGGTTTGTGCTTTCATGTGCGATGGATAGAGTGTCCCACATCTCCTTCGTAGTTTCACATCCATGAACTTTATCATACTCACTTATGCTTAAAGCATAACTCAAGAAGAACTTGGCTGTTGAATTTAGTTGAAATTTGGCTTTATGATCCGCTGACCATCTGTTACGAGGAATGATATTTCCTTCATCATCTAGCGGTACTATGGTCCATTCTCAATGATATCCCAAAGATCAATGTGTGTGGATTCTATAAAGAGCCGCATCCTATCCTTCTAATAATGATAATCTTCACCATTGAAAGCAGGAGGTCTTGTGACAGAGGCACCTTCAGCTACAAAAACATATGATTCAGCCATGGATCTTTGTCCTCACTTTGTAAAGGTGGTTCTTGAAAACCGAGTTCTGATACCAATTGAAGTAAATCACACGTTAGTATAGAAAATATGTTCAATATAAGAAATACACAAGAAGGGGGGTTAAATTGTGTATCATTTTTACAAATACAAATTCTTTGTATTTCTAATAAGAACTTCTCTAACTTGTTAAAAGACTATCACAAAATTTGTTATGAGATAAATCGCAATTAACTTCTATATACTTGTTTAAAAAACAAAATATACTAAGTTGAGATATAGAGAAGATAGACACTGCGATTTTATACTGGTTCACCCCAAACCCTAGGCTTCGTCCAGTCCTCAGAATTCGTCTGAGTATTCACTATACTTCCACAAATGTACAAGTATTCTCTCTTTCTTTTCGAGCCTTTTCAGGTCTCGCACACTAAGTATTCTTTTTCAGCTATCTTAGCCTCTCCAGGCTCTTAGCCTTTTTCTTTCTCTCATTAGAAAGATATCTTGAGCTATTGTTACAGTAGTTTAGCTCTACAATATCGCACTACAAAATTTTTAAGTATACACTTGAATGCTCAAAAGTTGTAGAATCAAGAATTTCACCAAAAGTTGTTTAGTCTTTAACTGCGACCAGTATTTATAGTCTAAGTCTCCAACTGCTTCTTTGAATCTTGATAACTACTTCTTGTTTCTTGAAAACTACTTCTTGATTCTAGAAAACCGCTATTTAGTTTAGTTCTGTAACTAAATCTAACTAACTGCTTGACGTACTAGCGTATCTTCTGCTTTGTATCGTCTGTGTTTTCTTCTATGTCTCTACTTCTTCTGTCTTTTGTTTCTTCTGTGTTTCGACTTCTTCTGTGTTTCGACTTCTTCTATGTTTCGCTTCTTCTGTCTTCTACTTCTTCTGAGTTTCGCTTCTTCTGTGTTTCAACTTCTTCTGTGTTTTTCTTCTTCTGTGTTTCTACTTCTTCTATGTTTCACTTCTTCTGTCTTTTGTTTCTTTTGTGTTTCGACTTCTTCTATGTTTTGCTTCTTCTGTGTTTCGATTTCTTCTATGTTTCACTTCTTCTGTCTTTTGTTTCTTCTGTGTTTTGCTTCTTCTGTGTTTCGCTTCTTCTGTGTTTCGAATTCTTCTGTCTTTTGTTTCTTCTGTCTTCTATTTCTTCTGTGTTTTGCTTCTTCTGTGTTTTGTTTCTTCTGCACACTTAACACATTCATCAAACTAGTTCGTTTATTTCTAACATTATTATTATTTGATTGTCATCAAAATTAATTATCGTAAAGTCCTCCTGACTTAACATATTTGATATGAAAATGAGGCTCTGCTTGATGATTTGAGAGTTTTTCTTTTGGATTTTGATTTACGAAATTATGCCAAGAAAATGTTAATGCTTAATTAGAGACCTATAGGAAGATTCGGGTTTTCTATGATTTGGGTTTTTCAATTTTTATCTTTTTTTCTCTCTACATCATGGGTTGTATGAGTTTGGGTAATATGCTTTCACATGATTTATGTGAGGAGGAGATTGATTAAGTTTGATTATAATTTGTTGAATGCATTTTTGGGGTTTCTGAATTTAATCAGTCGTATGTGAATATGATATGTTGGCTAGTGTTTTGATCAGTGGTAAATTGTCATCGTGGCCTTCTGCTACTACATTATGTGCTTATGATTCTTTTGCTACAATTAATGATGATTTTATGGCTCTTTATTCTTTGAGATTGATCACATTGAAGGCATTCTTCGATTGGAATTGTTTTGTCCTAAGGGGGAGATATCATATTGTTTTGGTAACTGTTCCATTTAAGGGGGAGATTTCAAGACATATGCATGACTATTTGTCTTGCTTTTTGTCATTTTTTTATCCTAAGGGGAAGAATTTTGGATGATTGGATAATTGATTATTTGGGATAATCGTTTTATGGGATATTTTCTGCTTATGTGAACTTGACAATTGTTTATGTGGACTTGATGTTAGTTGGAACTCGAAGTTCGATTAAGGGGGAGTGTCCAAGTATCTTCTTAAGGGGGGAGTTCTCATATGTGACAAATGATGCCAAAAAGCGGGAAATTTTTAAGATATTGTTTGAGATACCTTGTTAATTCATTTTGGCCATTATTTGTAATTAGATATAGTTGGATATGTTTGGAATTTCATTATAATAAAAAATTTATCTTGTGTGGGATTTTTGAAGATAAGATAACATAAAGGATAAAATCCTAGAGAAGATATTATTTATTTGGGATAAAATCACCTGTTTTATTAAAGATAATGTTGCAAAATTTTTAGTGATTTGGTAGCTATATAATCATTCTTTTAGAGAAAAGATATGCAGAAGTGTTGTTATGTGTGCAGTTGTATTTTTGCAGGATTTTTTCAGAGATCTTAATCATTTGGGCAATTGAATTTTCCCTACTATGTGCATGAATTTTCTGTGCAGCTACATTATTAATTTTTAGTGGGAAAACACATCTTGTACATATGATGTTGCAGCTGTGTTTTCTTTACTATGAGTGAATTCTTAGATAGCTGCTTTATCATTTTTGTGAAATAAAAACGTGCAATAAGATTGTGTGTGCAGCTGGATTTTCTTTGTTTTTGTGTGAGCTATTACATGCTCTATTGAGCTATTCTTGGCAGTTGTATTTCTGCACATGTGGGTGAATAATTGGACTACTACTCCAACGATTTTGTGTGGAAAAAACAACCAGAACATGGTAACTTGGTAGTTGTACTTTCAAGAGTATTGAGCTATCTTTGGCAATTAATTTTTGGCGATTCTATCCATCTCGGACATCTATGTTTTTTGTTGTGTTGCGTGATTTATAGGGCTGTCCAGATATTATTTTTGTGTGAAAAACTTCTAGTATAGGCGTGGTACTGCAGCTATATTTTTGGTAATGTTTCGGTGATAAAACATTGTTCGATTGATGTTATTTTGATGTTATTGTGTGTGGACTGATCGTGATTCTTCTTTATAGTCCATAGCAGATATTGTTCTATCAATTCCCACACCTTCGGCTAATAAAGCTACATATTTAAGGGAGTTTTTTTATCTCAAGTTTTTTCTTTGTTTATGTCTTTATTGGTTTAATCACTTGTGTAGTTCAATTTTCATTTATATTATTCAACATTGTTGTGAAAATCTTCTGTTAAGTTTAACACAATGTGGTTGTGTTATTGGGAGTAAAATAATTTTACAGGTTGTGAGGATGAGGGATAATGTTAAGATAGCCTGAGTCGGCTCTATAAGGCCTCGAGTAAAACTATTTTTGTTCTTTGGTGAAAGTAATTAAGCTAATAGAAGGCTATGTAAACATAGGCAAGATATGTCGAACTGCGTTATTAAATCTCAAGTGTTGATTTATTTATTTTGTATTTAATTTTTTATTTTTGTTCTAGAAAAAGTTACTGACTTAGTTGCTTTATATCAAGCAACTACATATATAGTTCAATGTAGCTGCGACTAAACTAGAATTTTCCGAAATAATATCCTTTTGGATTTTCATCGATTAATATATTGATGCACTCTTTGAAAGTGCTCACGAAGTGGATTGGGCTTGGGAATAAGTTGGAGAAAAGTAGCATGCTTATTTTAGCAAATGTCTAGAATCCTAGTGAGTTGAGCAGAGTAAGGAGGCTGAGTATCTACGCTCCTTCTCTGAGATATCTAGGGGTGACCATTACCTCTTTAAAGTTGAATTATATTGATTGTTCTCTAATCCTAAAGAGAATCAAAGCCAAAATACTCTCTTAGCAAAACAAATTTTTATCCTAAGCTGCAAGGATCACTCTGATCATTGCGGTACTGAGTGGTCTTCATACCCACTAGCTAGCACATACAGCTCTTCCTTGAAAGATTATTAAAGAGATTGATAGACTGCTGCAAGCTTTTTATGGTCGGGAAGGTGTGACTTAGGGAAAAATGCAAAAGTAAATTGGAGTGACATTACAATCCCGAAGAAACAAGGAGGCCTCAGCATCCATTCTACCTCTTCTATGCAAAATGATTTTACTTGGAAAAAGTATATGGAGACTATTTTCACATAAGGAAGCTCTCTAGACAAAAAGGGTACGTGTAGTTCATCTTCAAAATCGAAACTTCTAGCAACTTGTGATTTCTAACCAATAGTAACCCTGAACTTTTAACGAGTTGTTGAAGATGAGACAACCGTTATACCCCCATATTAAACATAGGGTCAACGGAGGTGGAAATACCTAGATTTTGTTTGATAATTTGCTAGAGACTAATAAATAACCCAACTTTCTCACATCTGAGAAATCGTATACTTATTGAAGCCAGAGTATCATATCTACTTTAAGATGGTGGATGTAAGGTAACTTTCGGGGGTTCTCCTCCTCTCTGCATGAGCATCTTCCTCAACTAGGGGATACTAGTTTGGCTTAATCAATTTGTTGGACCCCTAATCCAAGCGGTCGTTCACCAAGTCCGTTCATGATATTTTATGGGCTCAAGTAAAGTAAAAAAGAAAGTTTCTATTTTTATCTTTTTTTGATCCTCGTAAAGAATAAAATTAAATAAAATATAAACTCTTTTCTTTATAAAATCAAGAATATAAACTATTTTATTTCATTTTATTTTTTATAAAGATAAAAATAAATTATATTTTATTATTTATAAGAATGAACCTTAGGCAGGTACTTGCCCTGCCCATGTCCAGGGCGGCCCTGTCGTTCACAAATGAATCTTGCCATCGCATTTTCAGAAGGGACACAACGGAGGTCCCTTGGCATAACCTTATATGGAAGAGCTCCATGAACCCCAAAGCTTCCATTATTACTTGGTTAATCATTAAAAATAGGCTCCGAACAAAGTGTCGATTGTTTAACCCGAATGATACTTGTTGCGTCCTTTGCCATAGTGCTAACGAGGACAGAAACTATTTGTTCTTTAATTGTGTTTATTCCAAATCCATAAGGAGTAAGGTCCAATACATGGTGGGTGCCATATTTATGATTGGGAGCGTACATTGCGATGGTTTATCAATCACTCCAAACTAGGTAAAGAAAATGCTATTCTTCTCAAAGTCGCTTTTAAAACTACCATTTACATGATACGGAGAGAGAGGAATTGTAGATTGTACAAATAAGTCGAGGAAGATAAATGCCACTTAGCGGACAAGCATCTAAATTGGATTTGAGCTACATTATTGGCCAGAAAAACTGATATGTTACTTACATCATGCATGAAAACTAGGTGGAACATTTGAAGGCGGTATTCTTAAAAGGCATTTATGTAACACATAGCTAGTACTCTACTCCTAGTAATTATAACTTCCATTAGTGTTTAGATAGGCAAGTATACTGTAACTTGACTATCGTTGTAAGTTCGTATATTTTGTGATAACTGCGCTACAGATAATAGAAAATATTATTTATTTTTCAAAAAAATAAATAGGAATTTATAAACTCAGATTATCCAAGAAGACAAGAAGCTAAGTTACAATTCTACACTTGATAAAATATTTTAATTGATTTCATGCATTAAATTGTTAATATTTTAAGGATTAATTTGAAAAAATTAATATTAAAAGAATTAACATTTGGCGGTACAACAACAGTTAAAGGGCTTTTCCCCATTTTTCATGTAACTTACTAGCAGTAGCAGTATTTGCCTTTTATTGGAAACGAGAATAGCACATAAACAGCAATAACATAACTATGGATCGGTCGAGTACATGAGATGCATTATTATAACGACCATTATTATAAGTGGCGTAACGAAGTGAACCATTGGATCATCCTCAGAATGTTCTAAGGAGAGTACAATGTTGGGATGAGGAGAAGAGGGGTTTTCTTAGAAACACTGAGACCAAATGACTCGTTCATGTCCAATTCCTCTGGAGGTTTACCATCAGGCAATTTCCAATCAAACCAGTACAGGAGATTGGCAAGAACAGTTTCTGATGAAGCCAGACCAAACGAGAGCCCAGGGCAAATCCTTCTTCCACCACCAAATGCAAGGTAATTGTAGTCCTGGTCTTTGAAATCAACCGGATTTTTCTCAAATCTCTCTGGAATAAACTTCTCTGGGTTGTCCCAAACTTCAGGATCCAATTGAATTGCCACTGCATTGATAAGCACTGTTGTTCTTGGAGGAATAGTGTAGCCTCCCAACTCAACTCTTGCTGATGTTTCTCTAGGAATTAGAAGAGGAAGAGCTGGATGCAGTCTTAAGGTCTCTTTGATGACACATTTCAAATAGGTCATTTTGTTAATATCCTCTGCTTCCACATTTGATTTGTTTCCTACAACTCTTCTTACCTCTTGCTGTGCTTTCTTCATTGCATTTTGATCTCTTGCTAGTTCTGCCATCGCCCACTCAATTGTTGTTGCAGTTGTATCGGTTCCTCCAAGAAACATTTCCTGAAAATTTTTGTGTTGATTGCATAATAAGTGCTTTAAAAAGCCAAGGTAACGGAGAGTTAAATGCTTAATCGTAACTAGGAGAGAAGAATAATTACCACAAGAATTGCCTTGATGTTGTCTCGGTTAAGCTCAATACCGAGCTTACCATTCTTCTGAAGTTGAAGGATAATATGGACGAAGTCTTTAATATCCAACTGATCTTGATCACAATCCTCCATACTATGATCTTCGATCACTTGATCGATATAAGCATCTACCTCTCTAAATGTTGCTCTAAACTGTGCAGTTATACCTGTCAGGTTATCCATAAATGCTAAGGTGGCAAACCTATCAGCAAAGTTGAAGTTTCCAAATTGTAACAACATCCTCCTGGATAACTCTCCAAACTCGCCACTAACTTTTCCATATGTTGCCTTTCGACCAATGACACATTGAGAAACTATGCTGTTGACAAGACCAAGCAACTTCTCGCTGATATTGACAGATGCTCCACTAAGACATGCACAGCGAATGCTATTAATCAAATCGCTGACTTCCTTATCCCGTACGGATTGATAGGATTGCACCCTTTTGGCACTTAGAAGTTCTACAATGCTTAGTTTCTTAACTTGCCTCCAGTACTCACTATAGGAAGAGAAAGCAATGCCACTGCAGCCATAGAGAAAGGTCATTGAAGCTTTTGTTTTGGGCCGATTCGCGAAGACTATATCGTGGGTTGTCAACACTTCTTTTGCTGCCTTGGCGGAAGAAACCACGAGAGTTGGATTCTGGCTGATGTTTAAGAGCATTAGAGGGCCATATTTTAATGAAAGAGCTCGGAGAGAGCGGTGAGGCAGTTTTCCTAGTTGGTGAAGATTGCCAAGTATTGGCAGCTTGGGAGGGGAGGGTGGTAGATTGAGTTTCTGGCCTTTGCCAAGCTTTTTCCAAAAGATAAAGCATGACGCTAACAAAAGGCAGAAAAGTAAAGGATTAGAAAATTCTGTTATTTCTAGTTCCTGCCACATTGGCTGCATTTTTTGTAGCATAGACATTTTCGTTAGCTACTCGGATTTCTGCGTAAAGGACTAGCAAAGAGTTTATTTATACTGAGCCCAAGCTGATGACAACGATCAAGAGACGAAAACGTTTATTTGGTTGTAAGTGAAAACATGACAGGTAGCAAACAGTGTCCAATGGCTTAGTGACATGACTTGCCCGTTTCTGATAAGTTCCTTTCATCCAAAACCGTGTTTGAACTGTTACCTTGAAAGTTCGAACATTTTATGCATTAATTATTCTTTCTGGTAAGTAATTTATGCATTAATTGTTCCTCATGTCACCTTCATTTTGATTCTCTACATAAGCATACCCCTCGTGTTTTATGCAAGGCTTGTCCTGTTTTGATTGGATAGGTCATATTGTTCAAAAACGTGAGAATCGGAAAGTGAAATGTTTAACCTCGTTTATTTTATACAGAGAAACTGCTACAATATTATAGCTGTATGCATCTTCCAATCCTAAAATCTGAATACATTTTGGCAAATAATTTTCAACTTTGTATTTATTTCTCTCCGGAAACAAAGAAATGTTTAAGGAAATTCCCAAGCTGGTAATTGAATGTTAATTTGTGAGAAGCAGGGCACTCAGCCTACAAATGTGCAACTGTAACATCACTTACATATATTTTTTTTTTCATTTTATTGATTAACAGTAATGAATCAACAATTCATAAAAAGAACTTACTCTTCTTAAGACCTTAGTTACTAATCTTTGAAATAAATTAGATGAATTATTGCACCATTAAAAATTAAGTAGCCTAATCATTCAAATTACAACATTTTATCCAAAATCCTAAATTGTTGGATTAGTAGTTTTTACTTTTGGACTTAAATAGTTTATCTGTTTTTTTTTTGGTGCACTTTATATGCATTTTTGTGCGCTTCATATTTACGTAATTCGCTTCATATTTGCGTGATGTTCCCAAAGAATTTTACTACAATATACAAACTTCTTCCCAATTTCATGAATTGTATCTTCTCGCTTTTTTCTTTACCTAGAATTGTTACCTCACAATGAAAATATCATGTCATAAATTCAATATGGTATTATGTTTTAGAAAAAGGATGCAGCAAAGTGATGATACAGTAAAAAGAATTGGAAACTTTTTCTATTTTGTCAATTCCTACATATGTTCACAATTTTTTTTTAAATGGAAGAAATATATTCAGCTCTCCAAGGGAAAACGTAAACATAATACAACTTGAGTTTCAAGTGAAGATAACTAATTCAGAGTTGTAGAGCCAACTTAAGTAGCTAAGGACCAATTCTAAGTGAGGCTCATCAGCCAGTCTAATACCGAGGAGAAAGCTAGAAAAGAATAAGCAGGTGAAAGACATTAGCCTAATGCCTATAGAAGTCATCTCCAGTGGAGTGAGCAGCCTCAAGGAAGGCTATCAGAAGATCTGACTACGCTCGAAGCCTACTTGATCTTCCATCCTTTTTCTTCCACCTTATTTTGATTGTAGCAAAATTCAGTTGTGGATGAAGGAATAGCTTGAATTTATTTCTAACCGCCTCGTGAGGATAGCCTCTCTTATCTACCCCATGTTTTGCGGCTGAAATTGAACACTTCTTACATGCATCCTTGATTGCTACACAAATTCAAAATTGGACATATATAACTAAAAGATGTTTCAACGCATTTATCTGTAGGGAAGTTGTAATTAAGGAGAAATCAAGCAGCTAGAAAATGGTGATCTTAGAAAATTACGCAGGCAAAGCCATCATGCAACCTACCTTACAGCTCGGATTTTATAAAGCCAAAAGAAGGTATCTCTAATTGAAAGAATTTTATTGATAAAGTCAACCTTTAACAACACTACAATGATAATAAGATTACAAAGATCAAACGTAACCTTTAGCTAAACAGACAATAATCTCCAGTTATTCCTTAATGTCCTGCTGGCACTTTCATAAGCTTTATATACCATCAGAATCTCTCTGATCCATCATATACTATCCACCCAAACATATAATTCCAGGAGAATGTCAGAGTGTTTTCTGGCATTTCTTTTCCTTCAGCGTAAATTCAACAGATGAAGGTACTTTGAAAAAAACACATTATCCTGCTTTAATCTTTTGCAAGTATTAAAGGCTGATTCCACAATCTTAAACCACTTTTTCACCATAGTATACATTCATCAGTTGTTGAATTCTAGACCAAATAATCTGGGAGAAAATAAAATGAAAGTACAAATGCGAACTGATTCTAAAGAAATTTTACAAATAGGGAAATTTTAATCAGGATTAATATTGCATCGATCTTTTGTTTTCAATATGTTTCTAGTTGATAACTATCACAAAGGTCTGCTTTAGACTCTAACTTTCATCACAAGTCGCGTCCACCTTAGTGCGGCAACCCCGCTTTAGTCCACTTAAGTAAGATTTAGCCTTCTCATGTGAATGTCGCCGAATAATTCCGTTAACCCTCGAACACCTAACGCACACACAAGTATTTAAAGTGTTTCTCTCATATACAAAATAACACAAGTGTAAAACAGAGTAAAGAAAGCAACAAGAGATATATATATATAGCCGAAGCTACTCTTTCACTAACTCTCCACAAAATGTTAACAAAAGACACAAGTATCTCCTTCTCGAAACATTAACAAGGAATTCCCTACTCGAAGCCCTTACAATAAAAACTCTCCCAAAAGCTCTCAAGTCTCAAATCTCTCTCCTTTAAGTGATTTCTCCCAATAAGTGAGTGATGAATAGCTCTTACCTCTAATGAGCTATTTATAGGCTCCTCCAGATGACTAAGAGTCCTAATAGAACTCTACTAGCTAAGATCACAATCTTATTCTATCTTATCCTTAGCAGATTACATCAATCTAACCAATAGATGACATTCCCTTATAATTAAGACTCTATCTGATAGGATTAAGTGACATTACATTAACAAAATAAAAGATTACCCTATCTAAGAATGATTATCTTTATCTACGAAGATCTCTTCTATCTTCAGATGATCTTTCCACGTGATCTTTATCTTTTAAAGCTGATGTTTATCTACTGTGATTTTATCCGTCACGTCATCATGTGTCACATCATCCACAGTCGCCACGTCACTGCTGATGTGTTTTCCAAGTCACCACAACCTATCCACTCATAGGTCCATCAAGGCGCGTCCATAAACAAGTCCATCTTCCATGATCAAGCTCACTCATGGTGCAGTCTTATCACTCTATGACTAAGTACAAGTCATAATCTGAGTTAGTATAAAACCTTGCATGTTTTACATACCTTTGACCTGCCTCGTCGAAGTCAAGTGCCTTCACACACTCTCGAGTCTCGCATGACTTTATTCACCAACTCCGCGCGACCTCGCATCCGAATCTCACATCTTGTTGAAGATTTCCGCCAATATGCGCCTACGCTTGCCCACGCATATCGAATCTCAGCTACTCTCAAGATCTTTACTGATAGTTCCCGCATCCTTCGCCTACTTCGCAAGCTCCTCAAGTTTTGCTTGTCAACTCGTAAGACTTGCTTTGTTCCCTCATCAACACGCCTTCCTCGTGCCGACTTGCGTGCCAAGCATTGGCCAAGTCTTGCAAACACTCACACAATCCCGTAATCTGGACTTAGGGGTCTAACAATAACCATGAAGTAAAGGAAGTATTTAGAACTAAAGTCTTTCTTCATATCAAATATACCGAGCGATTTTTTAAGCGTGTGTTCTGAAAATATGATAACATGAGTTATTAGTCAAAAGTGACAAGGAGCTACCTAGCCAAATTACTTTGTCCTATTATGAAGGATTAGGAGTATATGAAGGTAGATTCACCAAAATATCTTCTTCTGCACCTTTGAAATTACAGTTCTAATTCCCCTCGTTGATAATGGACACACTGGAATGATGTGGAATTCTAAGAGCTAGAAGGGCTAATCCCTCTCTTCTATATAAAGGTCCCAAGTTAGTTCAACTATCGTACCAAAATCAAGTTATGTTGCCATTACTAATAAGCCTTTTGAAGTGTGGCTGAATCTGCTATTTGATTCTCATCATCTGTACCAAGCTCCATGAGTGCTCTCTGCTTTCCTTTGAATTTCAGGATCTGACATTAGCTAGATAGTAGGCATGCATCCACTTCATCCATAGAGCTTCCTTATCAGTGAACTTCCTTTAGATTCTCTTAGCCAGAAGAATGCGTATTATAGTCTAGATAGATGGAATACCAAGGCTCCATTCTTATTTGCGAGTGCAAAGCTCACTCCACTTAACCTTGGAACCCTTGTAATTATCAACTTTACCTGACCACAATGTTGAATGTGTGTCATATTGAGGAATCTCCTTAAGCTATAAAAGGAGGGCTCCTTCACCTTTGTTTATCATCCAAAAACAAACAAGTCTTATTCCATTATGAGACTTTGTTTGTTAACTTTTCCCTCATTCGTAATTCTTTTCTTCAAAATAGTGGAGTATTTTGGTAGTGTCATAGGAGTAGGCAAGTCCAAACCTTGTAAATTTTTGGTGTTCTTTTACTGTCTATTCAATAACTATTTTCAACTATAGTTATAGTGATATATTGTGCTATCTAGGAAAATTCTAAGGAGAATATTTAAGTTGACTAATGTGTCGCATCGGTTCCTGAAAATTGACCTGGTGTAATTATTGGTACAATCATTCACTCACTATTCACCTGTGCAATAGGGTGGAAGTATTATTGGTAGAAAACAACCCAAATTCTATAACAGTTAGTATCAGAGCCAAGGTTTTTAAGTATGTTCTATAGTTGTGGCATAATATGATCTTCCACACTAGAAAAGATTTTCCTTAAGTTATTAGCATTCCGCATTGAAGGCTATTAAATAGAAGTTAAAGTAGAGATAACAAAAATCAAAGATGCGACCATATCATGGTGAGTGTCAAATCAACAAAAAATAATTAACCTACTTAGAAGATTAACATAGCACAGTGGAGTAAGGCAGTCTCCTAAGGGAATGATGGTTTATCTCTTTTAAACAATTAAGTAAAAAAAAAAGGGGGGGCTTGGAAATTATGTTAAAACTTAATATTAAAAATAACAAAAATGAATTGATTTGAAATTCAATAAAACAGCCTTATAGTTAAAAGAATTTATTTCCACCTTGATTCATTTAATTGATCAATGATGCAAAAGTAATTTAACATATTCATGAATAAATTGGTTTTAATTATTACGAACAAATATATAATAAACAATCTTTCTTTACCTTATACTGTAATCACGAACATATCGAGTAATTACTCCCTAATCAAAAAACAACCTTAAAGGTAGCTCGTAGGATTAGTGTTTCACTAACATTAAAATCTAGAAAGACTCGATTCTAACCAACAAATTCAACAGAGGGCTTATAGCAATCAAATTAATTAATTGCACGACATATATTAAACTTCTTAATGAAGAAATAAAATTATGTAGATTGCTACTTATTAAAACCAACAAACAATTACGGATTCATCATTTTAATTAGCAGTAGATTATTTCAGGATTATTAAATATATGCATCTATTCAATGAAACCCAAAACTATCATAAAATCATAATAATTAAATACCCATGCAAGATTGAATTCAAATAAACCTTTTCGATTTCACAATCGATTTAGAGTCAAGGTTTCAATATAATCTTCTAACTAGAATAAATAAATTAGTTACAAGTCATAGAAAAGAAAGAATACATAAGAATTATTTAAAAGTAAATTATCTTACTAATGAAGTTGAAAGGAAGAAAAACTTTGGAGGGCTTTTCTCCCTTGACAGGCAAAAGGTGAACCAGCTTAAACGTATCCCAAAAAAATAGCTACTACTGCGTGTTGCCCTTCTAAGCCGCCTAAAGCTGCGTTTGGATCTACGGAGGAAGTTGAAAGTATACATGAGAATTATTTAAAAGTAAATTATCTTACTAACGAAGTTGAAAGGAAGAAAAACTTTGGAGGGCTTCTCGATGAAAAATCCTCCAAACACTATGCTTACGTTTTCTCCCTTGACAGGCAAAAGGTGAACCAGCGTAAACGTATCCCAAAAAAATAGTTGCTACCGCATGTTGCCCTTCTAAGCCGCCTAAAGCTACGTTTGGATCTATGGTGCAATGGAGGTAAGTAGTTATTCATTGTAATTTTTAAACGCAGTTACATATTTGAATCTGTAGGCAAACAACTAGAGGTTGGAGAAAAGTGCGATGCCACCGTAGGAATTGATAAGCAGAAAAAGGGTTACTGTAGGAAAGTAATTATGTGGTAGAAATTTTACTTTTCATTAATAATCTTCTGATAATTATTATTTTTTATTATACCCTAAACTAATTGAAATATTTTATTTACTAAATTTATTTTATTTATATTTTC
>JAOQML010152920.1:0-14194 GCA_027568935.1 Erythroxylum urbanii | reverse complement strand
ATGCCATGTGGAGTTGTAGTGATTGCACGTAGCGCTCCCTTATCTTAGGATATGTGTCGGAATGACCTACGGGCGTTCCGGTGTGTACCCTAGGGTAATGGGGTGTTACATTAAACCTCTCAAAAGCGATACCTTACATTTGTTGAGGTTGTGACCTCTTTCAGCTTCATGAAAAATAAAGTTAAAAGATGCTTGTATTATGAGGTCAGGGGGAGCAAAGTTATCGTCCTATTACTACATATGGATGATATATTGTTCAAATTGAATAACTTGACCATATTGCATGAGGTTAACCAACTTTTGACCAAGCATTTCAATATGAAAGACATTGGTGAAGCATCTTTTGTCCTAGGTATTCAGATTTACCGGGACAGATCTCAACACTCATCAAACCTCTCACAAGATGCATATATTGAGTCTATTTTACAAAGGTTTAATACAGTTAATTGTAACATTATCGTAGCACCTATCTCTCATAGTAAGAGATAATCTTTGGTACAGTGTCCAAAGGATAAAGTAAAAATAGAGGTTATGAGGAATGTTTCATATTTTAGTACGATTGATAGCCTGATGTATGCTCAGCTATATACTAGGTAGGACATTGCATTTACTATTTGACTGTTTGGTCAATATCTGGTTAATCTAGGCGTAGACTAATGGAATGCAGTCAAGCGAGTATTAAGATACTTAAAAGGAACTAAGGATTATATGTTGACATATAGCAAAGTCAACACTCTAAATGTCGTAGGGAATTTAGATTTAAATTTTAGCTATATGTCCGAATGATCGGAAGTCCACTTAAGGTTACATTTTTATATTTGTAGATGGTACAATGTTGTGGAAGAGTGTTGGTACTGCTGTCACCTGCAGCCAAATTCAAAAGAAATCACTTCCGTTAAAACAATTTAATGTAGTAGCGGTAAGCGGATATCGTTCCCACGAGGAATCTTAGCGGTAACGAAATTATAAATTCAAATGGCACAAATAACAAAATTAAAAAGGGGGTTTGGTCACGACAATATTAGAAAATTATAAGAAAAATCAAAAATCAGAAGCAGCAATTAATTTTAAAAAATCAATGAGAAAATACCTTAGTTTCGAGTCACCAATGTTATCATGCTATCATGGATACTCGATATAAAATTGCAATCATTAATAAACATTCATTGGGGAAATTTCTATTAAGTGTAATGACTAGGAACATGTATCCTAGCATTTTTATTAAACAACAACCTAGATACGATCATAGGTATAATCGAATAATAGCATTAAGAATCAAGAACCAATGAGCAAGTGAAATACATGTACAATATACACTTAATCAAACGAATATCTTCTTAGAATTTTCGACTCTAACGTGGAGAAGTTAATCCTAATTGCTACTTGTGATTATCGAAACTAAACGCCATATTTTGTTAATCTAACGTTGAACCAATTAATCTCTAGTTGCGCACCTAGAAACTAACGAATTCAATTAGAAAGAATAAATCTGAAGATATCCAATGTTTATTAACAATAAAAAAACTATTCGAAACATCTCACCATAATAACAGATAACATGGATCTCCTCAACCAAGACAAAAGACTTAGCTACTCATAAGTGAATTGAAAACAAAAGTAATAACAAGGTAATAAGTCTCCATCCTTGGTTCTTTAATGAAGAATACGAAAACACCAATTGAAAGTATGCAGAAATCGTAAAGATAGAAGGGAAACGGCAGCAGCCCAAAAAAAAAAACCTTTTCTTCAACCTATTCTAAAACCTAATATATATATATGTGTCAATCACCAACCCTCCTTCTTGATGCTTATCTCTTCGTTATCTTCACTTAATTCTCTCCAGATAATGCACTCTTCTATTTTCGGTAGGTAACTCCCTTAAAAGATGGCCAAATAATCTTTAAAGATTGTGTTTAGTTTCAATTTGACTTCTGAAATTTTATCTACAGATTTATTCCCTCCTTAGGCGTGCCCACGCTTAGTCACTAAATTGCTATCAGAGCGAGAATTTCAGATTTTCTTCATTCTTTTGCATCTTTTTGAATCCATTTAGTCTTTAAGGTGTTGAAAACCATCTGTAAACAATTGTACGATAATTCGATTAATTTCGGATAATAATTTCAACACATGAACGATAATTAAATCCAAAATAAGTGCAATTTAATGACTTGACAAGTGTCAAGTAGACACGGGTGACTTCCTTGACCATACATGCAGAGTGCATGTTGTGGGGCTGCTTCACAGATAGTTTGACTCAGAAACTTGATTTTTGAGTTGTCTGTGGTTGATTCAGTGGCTAGACCCATTCTGTTGTATTGTGATAATCTTTTCGCTATATTATTTAATAACAATAAAGAATATCACAGGGTCTTAGCATTTGGAGGCCAAATATTTGATCATAGTGGTGTTGATAAGAAAAGGTGACATTAAGGTTTGGAGCATTTAAGGATTGAGGAAATGTTAGTCGATCCTTTAACTAAAGGACTTCGCCCACTTGTTTTTGTGATACAAGTATACAATATGGATGTTTTGACATCTTTAGACACTGTTAGTTAGGGGATCGTTATGTTTGCTCCATGTACGTTTGTACGTTTTGATGTATTATGACAGTATAGTGGTTCATCAATAAAGATGATTATCGTTTATCCTCAGTAGTACGTGTTCTCATACATTGTCATAATATGTATGAAATTCTTAAGATTTGTGTCAATCTTAAGCATTTAAAGGTCATTAGACATATATACATATTGATCTTAAGCCTATGTTATTTAGACGCATATAATTTTATATAGATATCCATAAAGTTTGGCATGACATAGGGGGATATAAGTTTTAATCCCCTAAAGGTTATCTATTGCAGTTTAGCATTCAGTTGGAGAACGTAAAAGTTTTCTCTAATGCAGTTTAGCATTTAGTAAGAGGAATCAAGTTTTTTCTAATGTTGTTTAGCATGTGGTGAGAGAAAATAGGATTTCTCTAATGCAGTTTATCATAAAGTTAGAGATATCGAGACCTGCAAATGAAGATGACATAATTTAGATCATACATGTATCATCTTAGTTTGCCACACTTCGTTTTCCTATTCATATTAGTGAGGTATTAGATATAAGTGATTATAATGGATCTATGTCATATATGATACATGTATTTGATACTTTTCGGTATCGGAAGTCTTGTAGGATGGAATGATGGACTTTCGTTATCTTTAGATCAAATATTTTGTTTTTAAATATAGTTGACTAATACAATAGTGTGACTTAATAGAATTTTTTAAATTGTTTTAAACTTGAGTCGATACCACAATTAAGCGTTGTCCAAGGCGAAAAATGTTGGATATTTTTTACTTTTCTCATAAAGTTGGACAACATTTAATTGCATTTTTTGGTTTTTCAATAGTTTATCCGTTAAGATACGTAATTTGATTCAGATAAAGATAATAAAGTGGCCTAATAAATGATCTAAATCAATAAATTCAAAGTTTGGGTGAAAAATAGATCCCGATTAGTATAAACCGGACCCATATTGGGCCTATGATGGGGAAGCCCGATATGGAAGCCATATATAAAGTTTAAGTTGTTCATATCATTCGTAAGCATAAAGATCTTCTGACCCGTTAAAAGAGCGTACATTTTGAGAAAACTGTAGAAAGACGTCGATCGCATTTTGGTGAGTAGTTCCCGTGAAGGTGGCTGTGGATTCGCACTCGTTTTAGCTTTGGAAAGCTCATTTGAAGTTATGGAACCGAAATCATTTATTTTTTACATTTCTTCGTTTATTACCCCTTTATGTTTAATTTGAGATACGTAACTAAGGTATCATTACGTATTACAAAATCTACAAACCTAAAAGAATAGAGAACAAAAGAACCCTTAAATGATGGTTAGGAGTGAAACTCTTGTTCACTTTCTCTAGCTCTCAATCAATGTTGATGACAAAACTCCATTGATTCTCTCTCTGCAGCTCTCTTTCTATCCCAATATTTCTCTCCTCTTTTTGGCCTCAATGTCATCCTGTTTAGGTCATAATATCTTCACATAAGTTATAGCTCTGTATCAACTTTCTAAAGGATCCATTGCTTAAAACAAAGCCCTATAGCTAAAGTTATGTGCCAAAAACCAAACGAAGGCCAAATCAGGTCGGAACAAATTTTGTATCTCATTATCATCCTTTTTAACCCCTCAAAATAGAACTATTGAGTCTCGAGTTTTGCATAGAAATTATGGTCCAGGATGTTGGCTTGAATTTAAGCTTTTAAATCACCTCATTTAGATCTCATAAGCCTCAGATATGTCCATGTAAAGCTCCAATGGCCAAGCTGCCAATTTTGCAGAAATAAGTTTTACTTTGAGCAAATGGTTGTTGCTCTAAACAAATTCGAACAACTACACATCTGCGCTTCCTTAAATTCTTGAGATGTCCTCTAAATATTCTCTGAAGACCATATTTAGATTCAGATTCTCCATCTATGTTAAAAACCATGGATAGCCAAAATGCTTAGATTGTCGACATGATCATGTTGCCAAGCCGTGTCTTGGTCTATCTTACATTCTCAAAGAAGAAGGTATGACCAAGTTTAGTAAAATTGGCCCTGTACTTTGTCTATCTTAGATTTTTTAAAGTCTTCTCCTCAAGTCTTTAAAGCTTAACCTAAACAAAAAAACCTAACAATAATCTAGAACAAACATATTAGAAAAGACTGAAAATTGAACAAAAACTATCCAAAACCTAACACAAAATGCATTATACTAGTTATAATAGCCATGTTTCAAGGAAGGTCATGCCTGTAGTTTTTCTCTCATAATATAAAGGTTGCTTTTGTTTCCAGTGGGTCTGACATTACTTCTTTTTTATGTTCGTTATCATCCATCTTTTAGCCCCTTATTGTTTTCTTTTCTGAATAAATTGGTGGAAAGGGTTCAATTATCAAAAACAAACCAATGGAATGGGTGCAAATTGAATAAAAATGAATGAACAAGGTAGTCAGTAAGAATAATAAATGACAACTCATGACAAATTGTTAATTGGTTCCTAATCATTTGGGGAAAACTATTTACTAAAATCATTTTCCTATCACATGATAAAACTTTGGAAGAGCACAAATTGGTGGAGAAGATCATGAAGCGAGATCTGAAGAGGCGAAAAAGAATAGAAGCTACTGATATTGATTTTGAGTGCCCAAAAATTGTAAGTCATTCTTTTTACTAGGCTGGATATTGAAAGGATGGTACATTGACTAATAGCTGAGAGGAGTATGCTTTTGAAATGATTCTTGTGTAATGAAACTGTTCTGATTTAGGATCAATTGGCACCTAGTTGTTTGCTGTATAACTTACTAAACACTTATAGCAGTTTACACCATTATGATAATTCTTACTGTAAGTTAATCTTATTAAGTGACCGTTTTATCACAAAAATTTAAGCTATTATGTGAGGCCAACTTAATTGGTTTTATATATTCATTAACACACACCCTCAAGTGAAAGTCCTTTGGGCTTGAAACTTGAATAAGCTCAATCTATCTAGTGCTGAATTAATTATAAAAGAAATAGGTGGGTGGTAGGATTTGAACTCACAACCATTTGGTCACAGATGCTCTGATACTGAAAAGTTTACTAGGGTTGATGAAGAAAATTTTATTTCGTTATAACTTGTGTATACAAAAAGGGAAGCTATATATGGAACATTAGTGAAATTTTATTAGCTACGTTTTAGAAGATTTGTGTAATAGAATGACAGCTAAGGGAATAAAATCTTTGTACAAGTGCAGAGAGAAGAAATAGGTGGAATGAATGTTGTCTGGGGTGCTTGGGTTTATTATGTTATGGGCTGGGTAGGCCCATGTTATGATATTGGTCTTTAACACCCCTCCTTCAAGTCGGAGCCCCGAAGAGGACAGATCTGAACTTAAGACGTAAGGTGACAAACATGCGTGCGGTAAGTGGCTTTATGAATAAGTAGGCTAGTTGGTGCCGACTTCGAACATGTTGAAGACTCAGGAACCTTAGAGTCACCGCATCGTGTACAAGGTGAAGGTTGATCTCTAGGTGTTTTGTCCTCTCGTGGAAGACGGGGTTCTTCGAGATGTAAATCGCCGCTTGGTTGTCGCAGAATAGAGGTATGGCGTCTTATTTATCGATTTGAAAACACTTTAAAAGTTGAACGATCCATTTTAATTCACATGTGGTTGAAGCTAGACTTCTGTATTCGGCCTCCACTGAGGATCTACTAATAGTCGTTTGTTTCTTTGTTTTCCAGGATATCGGAGATCGACTGAGAGAAACGCAATACCCAGTCAAGGATCTTCTATTAAATACACAGCTCACCCAGTCCGAATCTGAATAGGTGGTGAGTTGTAGGCTTATCTTTGTCGCGTAGAACAAGCCTTCATTTTATGTCCCTTTGAGATATTTAAGTACATGCTTCACAGCTTCCCTATGGGGTTATCTGGGGGTTTTCATGAACTAACTGAGCTGTTGCGTGGCATAGGTAATGTTGGGTCTTGTGAAGTTAAAGTATTGGAGACAGCCGACAAGTCTTCTGTAGCGTTCTGGGTCTTTGAATGGCTCGCCATAGTAGAGGGTAAGCTTCTGTCCTGAGGCTATAGGTGTTATACATGCCTTACAGTTGAATAGGTTGGTTTCTTGTAGAATGTCCCTGATGTACTTCCCTTGACTGAGGATCATCCTTTTTTCTGATCTTGCAATTTCAATGCCTAGGAAGAACTTTGCATAGCCTAGGTCCTTGATAGTGAAAGCTTTGTGTAGGGTTAACTTCACTGTGTTTAAATGCTCCTTTATTGCCCCAGTGATTAGAATGTCGTCTACATAGATAATGATGGCGATGAAACTGACATCTTGACCTATAGTGTATAAGCAATGATCTGCTTCTCATTTATTGAACCCCATTTCCCTTAGCTTGGTAGTTAATTCCTTATGCCACTGTCTGCCTGCTTGTTTGAGGCCATAAATCGATTTCAGTAGTTTGCAAACTTCTCCTGCTTGTGCTTTCTTGTAACCTTGTGGTGGTAGCATGTAGAGTTCTTCCTCTAGTTGCCTATATAAGTATGCATCATTTATATCCCATTATAGAATAGGCCACTTCATAACAGTGGCTATGGCTAGGAGTGTCTGAATTGTTACAACCCTAGCTACAGGTGAGAACACTTCCGAATAATCCACTACTTCTTGTTGGTTGAACCCCTTTGCTACTAATCTTGATTTCAATTTATCTACTGTGCCATCAGGATTGCACTTTACTTTGTATACCCACTTGGATGCTATGGCCCTCTTCCCTTTAGGTAATTGTGTAAGTTTGGTTGTCCTCTAGGGCTACTAGTTGTGCATTCATGGAATCCATCCACTGCTATTCTTGACTTGCTGTCTTATAAGATAGGTGTTCAAACACAATAAAGACATTGCCTATGAATTCCTTGTAGCCTCGCTTATGTATAACATGAAAGCTTGATTCCTCGTCTTCTGTTGTTCCTGCAGAATCTACAGACTTGAAGATGTGGTTAGCATTATCAGGGACAGAAGTGGAAAGATGAGCAGAGGCATGAAGGACATAGTCATCAAGGTATTTGGGCAAGGTATGTGTTCTCTGGCTTCTCCTCACATAGTCATTGGTGTTGGTCTCTTGGGTGGTGGTGACATCGGGTTGTGGCTGTGTGTGGGAGGTTTCTGATGGAGTGTCTGAATTTTGTGAATTTGATGGTCCTAGCACATTATCTTGTGGCATGGTTACTATATCATCTGTAATGTTGTAAAGCAATAATGGTGGGGGTCGTTGTTCGGTCTTTGTGGGTGTTTTGGTAAAGGGAAAAATGTGTTCATGAAAGATTAGGTCTCTTGAGCTAAAAATAGCCTTGGTGTCTATATTCATAACTCTATAAGCTTTGTAATATGGCATGTATCCAAGAAAAATACATTTCTGAGATCTAGGGTCCAATTTTGACCTATTAAGGGTCTTGTCTAGGGCAAAGCATAGGCATCAAATATTCTCAGATGTTTATAGCTTGGTTCTCTCTTATGTAGCCTCTCATAGGGTGTTTTCCATTGCAGGACTTTGGTTGGTAACTAGTTCAAGAGATAAGTGGCAGTGAGGAGAGCTTCTCCCCAGAATTTTTTTGGTAAGTTTGCTTGGAATAGTAGAGCTCTCGTTATTCGAAGTAAGTGTTTATGTTTGATTTTTACTATCCCGTTTTGCTGTGGTGTATATGGACAACTTTTCTGATGACATATTCCTAATTTGGCAAATGATTTTCTGCACTCATGATTTATGAACTCCCTTCCATTGTCGGTTTATACTTTCAAAACTTTGGCATCATATTGTTTTCCGATGGTGTTGATGAATTGAGTTATGGTAGGCTGTGTTTGGTCTTTGTGTTTCAGTAGGAACATCCAGGTGACTCTAAAGTAATCATCTACAATGGTTAGGAAAAATTATGATCCGTCTAGGGTAGGTATTCTATAAGGTCCCCACAGATCCATGTGAAGAATTTCAAATGGTTTGGTTGTGTGTATTTAGTGTTTAGGAAAGGGTTTTCTATGTTGCTATGCCATAGGACAGATTTGGCAATCGGACAAATCATGATTGAGAATAGAAATTTCATTGATATACTTCAAATTTTCCTTTGACACATGCCCTAATCTATTATGCCAAGTATTTGAGGAAACAGAAATTTGACACACAACATTCTTAGTTCTATAAAATTCTAGGGAAGGACCTCTCAGTGCTCCTGAGGGCAGTAGGCTAGCTTGTGTTAACTCATATAGTCCACTTCTATCCTTGATAATAGCCATGACATCATTAGTCTGTAGCTCCTGCAGAAACAAATTATTAGCAACGAATATAGCATCAATATTGTTCTTTGTTGTGAGCTTGTTTACTGAGAGCAGATTCTTGAAAAAATTTGGAATGTGCAAAACTTCCTCTAGTGCAATTGTGTTGCCAATGGTTGTTTGACAGATGTGTGTCACTGGTTGATTTGCACCATCAGGGAGAGTTACAGGTTCTTACTTGTTGTTAGTTTTAACTTTATGATAGAAGTTGAGATTTGTGATCAAATGTGATGATGCACCTTAATCAACTAACAAAACACATTCATTTTCTACTTTATGATCATTAGTGTGGTTAGTTCCATTACTTGCAAAATTTGAAGGTTCTCAAAAGTTTACCTTACCAGTAGCTTTTCCCTTTATTGCCTTAGAGATCTCCTGTTGAATGAATGCTGCTAAATCGTGTGGGATTTTTCCATTCCTCTCACCACGTTCATTCAGTTCTGGTTGTGTGTCAGTAAGAGTATCACTTGTTGCAGCCAGATTTGCTTTACTTTTCTGTCTAGTCAATTCTTTATACCAGTTGGGTAGACCATGGATTTTGAAGTAGGTTTCCACGGTATGTCCTGTTTTGTCACACTTCTCGCAATACTTTTCTTCCTTTTTAATGAATTGCCTTTTGTTGCTTCTGCCACCTTTCCTTGCATTGTGGTTGGTTTGTCCACCATCATTGCTACATTTAGAGTACTGTCATTGTTTGCATTCACAGCCTTCTGCCTTTCTACTGTTTGCATCATAGCGAATGCCCTATTTACCATGGGCAAAGGTTCTATTAACAGAACCTGGTTCACTACATGCTCATAGTCCTCATTCAAGCCCATCAGAAATTGTACAACTCTGTGTGTGTTTTCTTTGGTAGTAATGGATTTGGCAACATCACACATGCATGTGGGTATAGGGTTTAGACTAGCTAAATCGCCCTAGAGTTTTTTCAGTTTAGTGTAGTAAGCAGATATGGTAAGATTACCTTGCTTAAAAGAACTAATCTCTCTTTCTATTTGGTATATCAGCGGGCCATTGGCTTCTCCAAACCTTTCCCTCAGCTCTTCCTAAAGTTCCCTAACAGTGGAGAAGGACAAGAAGGCATCACTCAGTTCCTTGATCATGGAGTTGAGGATCCATGACTTAAACATGGAATCTGCTCTTCTCCATCTGGCCAAGAGTGCTCTATCTTCTGTTGGCTATATGCATGTCCCATCGATGAAGGAAAGTTTGTCTTTGGCATATAAGGTAATCATCATTGATTTGCTCCATGTCAGGTAATTGTTTCCATTGAATAGGGTAGTGACGAGGACTACTCCAGGGTTCTCTATGTTTGTGATAGAATATTTTTCTAGATCTGGGTTGTTTATAGGGTTAGGGTAGCTGGCCTCATTTTCGTCAGCTGTGGTTGCCATTTTTGGTAGGTAATGTAAGGTGGATCAGACCTTTAGCTCTGATACCATGAAAAGTTTACTAAGGTTGATGAAGAGAATTTTATTTCGTCATAACTTGTGTATACAAAAAGGGAAGCTATATATGGAACATTAGTGAAATTCTGTTGGCTACTTTCTCTACGTTTTAGAAGATTTGTGTAACAGAATGACAGCTAAGGGAATAAAATCTTTGTACAAGTGCAGAGAGAAGAAACAGGTGGAACGAATGTTATCTAGGGTGCGTGGGTTTATTATGTTATGGGCTGGGTAGGCCCATATTGTAATATTGGTCTTTAACAGATACCATATTAAGTGACCATTTTACCACAAAAGCTTAAGCTATTTTGTGAGGCCAACTTAATTAATTTTATATATTCATTAACAAATCTAATGTTATTGCAGTCAAGTATTTGTAGCAAAGATGCCACTCTTTCTGCCAGCTTGTCTCGTCTTGTTAAGGGTAGGTCATAATAATATGTTGCTTGCGACTACATAATATAACTGTTACAGGTCACTATTGATTTATTCATACTTAATGGTTCTTTTTCGAATGTTTTAACATAATAAAGTAGTCGTTATTTTCTAGTTAGTATATGCATTCGAAAGTCAAGTTGTTGAAAGAAGTGATACTTGTCTTTTAAGTAATACATGCAGCTTTTATAGCTTGATGTTACTGTCTACTAAATCAAGTAAATTGTTCCCTCTTCTGTTTTCTTAAAGGTGGGTAACATCCCCAAAGAAGATTTAAGTGCAAGGATTAGATGGTTGTTTGAAGAAGTTAAGAGGAGATTTTTAGAAACAGTATAGGGAATTTGCTTGAGAACAAGTAATGATTTCATGTAATTGTGTACAATACGACAAGAGTTACACAGCCAGCAAGATGGTAGATAATGCGCTTCACTAACACTTGCAATATCCTTACTCCTTCTATCTTATTAACAATTTCTGTCGTTACTTATATTACGATCAACAAATATCACTACTCTCGAGTATACTTGCCTTTTTTTGTCGAACCTTATTGGAATCACATTGATAGTGGATGTGAAAGGTATTTGACTGATGGATTCGTGATTTGACTGATGGATTCGTGTGAATGTTCAATGGTCAAGATATGTATAAAATATCATAAAGATAGTTCATGGTTTCCTCGACCTTGGAAATGTTGTTGTTTTATCTGTTCCTGGTATGAACATTATTTTATTCAAAATTTTTCTGTCTTACTTATTAGATGGAATGATGTTTATCAAATAAGGTATGCATGTTAATAATGGAAACAATGATCTGAACCTTTACGTTATAGATATGGCCATTATGACATACTAGTCATTCTCATCCCAAAGATACCAAAACATGAACTCATAGGAATTACTGTTGGTTTACTAAACTAAGCGTTTAATTCAACTTAACTAAAATATTCCTACATGGAACTTATATTTTTATGTAAAGGTATTTTAGTTAAATATTAATATTCCTAAACTTCAAATTTCAATTAATGGAGATGTTGGACTCCTGAAACCCATGAGAGATGACAATGCTCCAACACAGCAATGTTGTAATGCTAACATGAATTTGTTTGCTACTATTATGCAGCACTTGTCTAGACCTTTTTAAAGATGTCAAAAAGAGCCCGGTCTAGTTTAATTTTAGCTCAAGTTGATCGACTGGGTTATGGGTCAAGGATGGGCGGGTCACGTCCTGACCTGTGCCATGATTGTTACTTCTAAAATGATATCATTTTGAAAGTTTTTATTAAAAAGATAACAGGTCAGATTAGCCTGACCTGCCATAGATCAGGCCACAAACCATTATAATCTGTGGTCAGTCGGGGTCTTCTTCATTTGACAATCTAGTGACGGTGGTTGTTAAGGTTTTAGGGTAGAGTGGAGCATTAGGAAAAGAACAACGATAGTGGCTATTTCATTTGGTTAAGTTTCAAAAGCATGTCAATGATAACTAATTATTTTTAATTAGGGTTTAAATAGAATTAGTTTGAAATTAAAAATAATTTAGGTTTACTTTAAGCAAGTGGAACCCTCTGCATCACATATACATGCTAAAGATTCTATCAATTTAAAGTTAACTTTAAATGGTTTTAAAATATTATAGATCTTTTTTAATTCTTTAAAATATTAAGATTTGACCTATATTTTATTGTAAATGTTAAGGTTAAAAATACGCTTTTTATTTATTGTTTAGCTATAAGTTTATCACACAACTCTTTTAGTCATATTATATTAGTTTTCATTTATTTTTATCCAAATAATATAATATTGAAAATTTTAAATCCCAATACAATTTTGTTTGGAGCTATGATGTATACTAGCTAAGTGATATCATATGGAGTAAAAAATAGTTTTTAAAGAAATGAGCATAAGAATAAAAAATATTAAACTATAAAAGAGTTTTCTATTTATTTCCTAAAATAATCCTTAAGGATTTTTTTTTAGAATCAATATAGCATTTCAATATGGTCATTTCTTTTTAAATCTACTAACAATTTGAACCCTTTAGATAATTCACCTACAAATGAATTGAACTTTGTTAAACAAATACATTTCCTAATAAAATATTATGATTCAAATATTATATATCAAAGTATATCATTTAATTCATTTACTATATTTTTTTATTTCGCTATCACATTATTAAAAACCACTTTGACATTTCTAAATATTTGGATAATCATGATATATTGGTAAACGCTAATCTTGATCTATAGATATAAATTGGGTAGTTAAATAATTAAAGATAAATTAAATAAGTTTAATTTATCTAATCTTAAATATAATTTAGGGTTATAATTTATATCTGCTGTCAACATAATTGAAAACATAATGAGTCATACATAAAGAAGGAGTTGAAAGAGAAAAGAATTTTAATCATATTGGATTTGATTATAAAGTTTGAGAAATTTTACAATTAAATATGAGATATTTAATAAATAAGAATTAATATGAGATACTGGATCTTATTTGGATATAATTGGTATTTAATAAAAATTATTTATAATTCTAATTAAAGGTTAATCAAAATTATAATTAAATTATTAAAATGTCTAAAACCTATTATAAATAAGTTTAAGCTTTAAGAGAGCTAACACTCGTTGCCTAACTCTTTCTGTAATAGTTGCAGAGTTCTTTCAGCACGTTTTATGGATACCATTAAAGACTCGACACTTGTACAAGGGAAGCAAAAAAAAAATCAAGCTTCAAAATAAGGTCCGAATAAAGATTCATACTTATTATGACTTATGTGTTACTAATTTTATAGAATTTAAATGATTTTAGCTTTCTGACTATTGCATGTGGAATCAGATCCCACTCACGTTCTTTTAGTTATCTACAATACTCTTAATTCTATAGTATTAATTTTTAATATCAAAATTTAAAATGATTATGAATATAATTTTAATGAAAGTAATTAACTTAAAATTTCTTGTTCACTAAAGGATTAGATATATAAGATTTAAAAAATTAAGTAATCATAGAGATACCTTTGTTATGAAAATGATATGCACATTTACATACGTATTATCTTTATTAAAAGTAGTTAATAATAAAATGTCACTTTTATAACTTATAAATAATTGCAAATTTTATTTTCTTATTTAACATGTCATATTAATTAAGAAAGTAAAGGAACTGATTTTTAAGGTATAGAAATTAATAATATGAAATTTCTTTTGAAATTAGTGGTTATATAATTCTATTTTTCTTGAAAATTAACTATTAAAAAAGTTAACCAGTTAACAAGAAATCCAAACTCTTACAAGTCTTATCCTAACTGTAAAGTTGTAGCGTATTTCTACTCTAAAATGTTTAACTCCAACATTAGGAGCCCCCACCCCCCGTGCCCTCGGGATTGGTGGAGGATGTAAATCACGGGATGTGCCTCAACTGACCAGGAGCTTGGGCTTACCCACTGATCTCACCATACAAGGGG
>JAOQML010152887.1:0-14196 GCA_027568935.1 Erythroxylum urbanii | reverse complement strand
TTTTGAATTTTTCTTTTATTTTTTTATTTTATTTTTCTTTATTTTAACCCAATTTCTACCAATCCTTTTTGCACCCAGTCGGGGGCCAACAATTTCCTTATTACTTGAGCCTAGCACAATCCTATGTGTTCACCATATTGCTTAACTTACTGATATTTAGTGTTCATTTTCTATCTAGCGTAAAAATGAATTTTAAAATTTAATTAACACATACCTAATATGGGCACATGTTTTAACCATGTCAATTTTATTTTCTCTGCACTTTTTTAACTATCGGTTTAATAAACCAACATAAGGCCATGTTTCCTCTGTGTCCTCCTTGTTTTCTAATAACAATGACCCATATTCTCCCTATATTCACACAACTAACCAATGCACCATATAGCCTAAGTAAGCCCCATATTACTATAATATATGCCCATTTTGCATTTTTGTTTAAAAGCATTTTTGTTTAAAATACGACACCTAACACACATGGTGTAAGGTTTGTGCTTTTTCATGATTTAATGTTATAAAAATCATTTACGAAAAACATATTTTATTTCTCTTTCTTTATTCTCTTTTAATTTTTGTTGGATCAATTTCCTCTTAATTTTCCTAGTAAACAACTTACGTAACTTAATTTTTATTTAATTTCATGCACCACATACTAAGAATTTTAAATGTATATATTATTCTTAGAAATTCACCATTATTATAGACTTAAGGATTTTAGTGGAATTTTGGAAATTTTTTATGTACTTTCATCTTCAATTACTTGAATTAAGGTATACTTCTCCTCCTAATATTTACTTTTCAT
Organism: Erythroxylum urbanii; assembly: GCA_027568935.1. Taxonomy (NCBI): domain Eukaryota; kingdom Viridiplantae; phylum Streptophyta; class Magnoliopsida; order Malpighiales; family Erythroxylaceae; genus Erythroxylum; species Erythroxylum urbanii. Next base: position 13,397 of record JAOQML010152887.1, on the reverse strand, counting down.
ATAGGTTATAATTATAGATCAATTGTTGGAGGTTTAGTGTGACATTTTGGAAAATTTTGACTTCTACAAACACTTTGCATTATTTAGAGCTTGAATTTTGATTGTTGACAGTTTATGTTGTGACCTTTAGCTTGCTTGGATTATTTTTTAATTTATTTTTAAATATGATTATTTACAGTAGGATTGATAAATGATTTTTTAGGGTTTAAGGATAATTTTATAGGGATGTTGATTGAATTGGTTTGTAAATTGACATTATAGATTGAAAGGCATAGTTTTGTTTATGTATCAATACAGGTAGGGTTTGAATGTTGAAATTATTATATTATTGATGTTAGAAAACTTTTGGGAGGTTCACACAGTTAATTAATAATTGCATATAGGAGTCCTTTAACATTTTTACAGTTAATAAATTTTCATTTAACATACTCTTGATGTTAGGTGTTGCATTCAACTCAGTTTAATTTTTTATTTGTGTAAATATGAGGAGATAATCATTATACTTATGGACTAAATTTTTTCCTTTTTGGTTAAATATCTATTATAATGAGAAAATTGGCAACCATAATATACCATAGATGGGTAAAATAGCAATTCGTTGCAAGAAGTTGAGAGTTATAATTTCCACATCAAAGAGAATCACTCCTAGAAATCCCAAACCTTAGCTTGTAATTGTGGCTGATATCCCAATTACAAATATCCCATCTCATGTATCACTTATAGAGCAACCTATGCATATGTTCCTTTAGTTACGATTAAGATTAATTTGAACCACTTTCAAACTTTTTAGACAAAGAAGTTTAATGTATCACAGTAAATCAATTGGGAATTCATAAGAGAGTTGAACATAGAGATTAGGGAGCAGTGGATGGTAAACTTTGATGGATGGCTTAAGTTATTTGATATCTAAAAGCCAATATATTGGGAATAGTGTTTAAGTTTATATATAAATTGCAAGTGGAAAAGAGGAAAATGACTTGGGGTGATGAATCAGTGATTTAATTTCAGTTAGGGGGCATCCATCACTACTTTAACTACAATCAGTTTAAGATCTTGCAAGATGCTGAATTGAGTAACATATGCATACAATATGTCCTAATATAACCCTAGTTAATTGGGAATAATGAAATATTCATTTTACAATTTATTGACATGAGGTAGTCACAGTACATCCCTACTTGCCTACTAAGTCCAAGGACTTTGGATTCCACTATCACATAATGAAGTATGTGCACAAGTTGATCTTACATTCTTTATGTGCATAATGGGAAACACTGATGTTGTTACCCACTAAGACTCAAGAGTGGCTTGAGATGAAGGAGCAAAGTATCCCAATCTTAAAGAGAGGTGTGAGGAGAGAGAAAAAGAAAAAAAGATAGAGAGGGCACAAAATATTTTGTATATTTTTGTGAGTGAGTTTTCTCCTTGTAATTCTCCAATTTTCTCAGTAGTAAAATTCTTCTATCCTTGTTTGTGATTTTTACCCTAATTTAGGGTTATCCACGTAAAATCTGTGTGTTCATTACTATTTCTTTCAGTCCTATTTAGTTGCGAACCTGGTCTAATCCAGTCAATTTTCACATCTTTCTCAAACCTCTTGAAGTATGCACAAGGGTCTGCATTCAATCTGTTGTATCTAAGGCTCCTGATGAAGCAATGAAATCTCTTATACCAACACCTCGGTGCCTATTCTTCTTACATTATATGAGACATTGAGTACAATGCTATTTAGGGATGCCTTTATTTAGCTAATTAAGGGCTCTTTGCATCACTTAAACTTTAGTATGATCGTTAAAAAATTAATCATTATCTAATTAGTAAGAAGGTTGGAGTGCTAAACGATAAGCGAGAGTTGATATTAGTTGATAATGTGGTCAACTCCTAGATGATACTCTCCTATATGCCCACTCTGAATCCACCCTCTAAGGACTAACATGTTCACTATTCTTTATGTAATTCCTTATTTATTTTTTTAACCTTTGTCATGACATGACTATATAGGAAAATAATTTGTTGTTAATGAAAACTGAGAGAATTTAGTAAATGTTGCAATGTTCCTATATTTTATATTAGTGAAGTACCGCTTCTTTTATTTTATTCTCCTCCCTTTATTTTTTTTATCTTGATTTGCATATGTATGTATATATTTTATACATATATTAAGTTAAATTTGAATTCTTTTTTAGCATTTTTATTGTACCATATGAAAAAAAAATTTTAATGAGTATACATACATTTATTCTATTGGCGTCAACCATAAATAAATTTATTCTATTGGCTTCAACCTAAGTAAGAACTTTAAAGTTAAAGAGTAATGTTAGTAGCCATATAAAATGGTGATCCAAGTAATTAATTAAGATTATTCATGATAAGGTATTTACTTTTCATTAAAAGGTTATTTAAATAAGCCTTTAATGCTTTTTTTTAATTAAACTTTTAGTCTTATTTACCATTCAATAAGAGTATGAAGATATTTATAAGTTTAAATTTTTTCTCATATATGTTTATCTTATGTATTGAGTTGAATTTTTTTAATTTAGATAAAGGATTTTATAGTAAATTGAATTAATTTACGACTTGATGCAAGTAGTTAAATATTAAACAATTTGATAAACTTTACAATTGAATTAGTGGAGAATCTTGGTGGATATGTTTGATTTGTTAAGTGTTTTCCTATAATTGGCCTATATCTAATTTTGAATTATGCAAATTGATTTTCTTGAAAAAAAGCAATTGCTTAAGTGTAGGAGAATATGATAATGATAGGAGAATATGATAATGACTAGTTATACTTTATTTTTAACATGAATTTAGATATAATTATGCTTATTTTTTATATTTTTCAATAAATTTGGTATTTAAAAATGAATTTTATTGGATTTCAAATCTTGTTTCAGTTCCTTAATGAAGGAGTAAAGTTAGAGAGATTAAGTCAAGTTAAAGAAAATTCGACAAATTTTAAGTGAAAGACTAGGAAAATAATGTCAACATAATTTCAAGTTTTTACCCGTATTCAATTTATCCATATTTTATTTAGGAAAAAAATTTTAAATGACTAACACAATACTAATATGGACCTGTGTCCGAACTGTGTTCAATAAGGTGGCATTTTTCTTTAAGACTCCATGACATCTTATCATGCTCTCCTTGTGGTTACCAGTATAAGGAAACATGGACCCATGTTTAGAATTATGTTTGCCAGTGTCTTATTACATAAAGAATCAAAAAGGAGTCTTAAAAACACAAAAGCCTAATATGGTCCTATGTTTGGTCCATATTGGATAGAAATTCTATGGTTTCATAGTTTAAGACAGAGATGATGAAAAATAAAGATGGGAGCTTAGGATCAGTTCTTGGAGATCAATTTTAGAGAAAAAGTATCATTTAAGAGTTTATTAAAGTAATTTGGGTTAAAGAAAAACCACTATGAAAATGAGAATTTCATCAGGATATATTAAGAACATTCAAGATTCAAGCATAAGAATCCAAACTTCCTTCTTACATTCTTGGTTGTTCTTTGTGGGCTTTATTTCTATTATTATAAACTAATTAGGATATAGATCAATTAGATTGATATTTCAGTTAGTTCTTAATTCAATAATAAGTATTAGTTTTCTTGAGAATTGATTATGATTACATTATGTTAAATTGAAAGTTGTCAACATTTTAATTCAATTTTCAATTTTATACATTCAGATTAAGATGTTATTTTGTATATATAGATCATAATGTAAACAATGAGAGTTACATGGAACCCTGAAGATAACACAATATAATGGGATAGGTTCGAACCTATCATTAGAATTTACAAAGCAAGGTAACGTGTTTTTAGTGGTTTTGATTATAAAGAGACTTCAACCAATCAACTTAAGAATATAAGCCATATTTCGAGAGAATAAAATTGTAAAATTGGAATTATTAACAGTCTAAAGAACTAAGATTAATCATTGAGTCAAGAAAATTTCATAGTATAGGACAAGTTTTATTAAAGTCTACCTAGATTTTATTTAATTGCGATTGATTGACCTTATTCATTATTTTAATTTTATGATTTGAATTAGTTTTGTTTATCAATCATTAACTTCATTTTCTAATATGTCTCAAAGTTAGGGATGAAAACCTATACCTTTTATGATCTTGTTTATTGTATAACAATCAATGCAAAATTTCCAACTTTCATCTTCTTTAGGAGTCAATAATGTTGGAATTACACATATGCTAGAACTTTCCTAAACAAGTCCTTTCTTTTATTAACTAGGTTATCAATACAATTGTAATATCTTCTTCTTCATCACATTTTTCTATTGACCAGATTGTTGATACAATTGTAATATCCACTCTTTTAGCTTATTAGTTTTTTTCATACTTTAGATATATCTCCCAAAATTGATTCTTAATATTTTCTTCTAACCTCATTACAGTACTAGTCTTAGTTCCTTCTACCATTGTTAAAACTCACCTTACTATAAGAACTATAATACAACTTAATACAATTAGGCTTGGAAATGGTCCAAGGCTCTAAGCCCAAGCCTTATTGAGCTCAACCAAATTTATTTTTTATTTTTAAAAATTCAAATGACGTTATTTTTCCAAAACAACATCGCTTTGAATGAAAATTTTTAGGCTTTAGGTTAGGCTAAGTTGGGAACCTCTCCATGAAGCCCAAAATTATATATATAGATAAAAGCTCAAGCATAAATAGTAACTTAGTTAGGGTTGGGTTGGGTAGAGCTGGGCTTTTTTGCCAACTTTAAATACAATCAAACTCAATTGTACCACTTAGTAACTAAACTTCCTTAGGTAAGCTTTGTTATTTTTGTTATATGTGAACCTTTATCAAGTATTAGAAAAACAAAAACAAAAACTTACACCAAAAGTCCACAATTATAATTCTGAGAGCTCCCATTTACATTTAAAAAAATATAAGGTAGGAAACCCTTTAATCTTAAGTAACAAAACAACTTTAGGGTATCTTTTCTTTTGAAAAATGAATAATTGGTATTAGCTATAGGTAAAACTAATGCAACATTACAATGAGTTCACAGCTACAAAGCCCTCAATTAAATACAGTAAAAAATGATTACAAAAATAGGTCAAGATCTAACTTATAGATTCAATCTCAGCTTTGTGTTTGATGAAAGAGTGTTCTAAAAATTCTTAGTAACAATAGCCAATCAGTTCCAATTAATAATCTTGTCCATAAGCTAGTACTTCTCTTTTTCCCTATGTTTAAAGATTCTATTATTCCTCTCCTTCCAAAGCATATAATTGGTAGAGGTGAAAGGCACATTAAGAATTTGTCTATTAGAAATATTCTCGTTCAAATGGTTAATCACCCAATTCAATGTTTGTTCCCAGTCATACATGTAAGTACCATTGGCAAATTTAAGTGTAGGATCCTGCTCCAGACTGCTTTAGAAAATCTGCATTGAAAAAAGGTGATCTCAATTTTCCACTTCCATCTTACATAATACACAAGTAGAGTCCACATTGCCATACCATTCAATTTTAGTTTTTAGCCTATTCTTTATTGCAAGCTAAGAGATCAGTAAGGCTTTGGGATTCAAGCTTAACCATTAAGAGAATATTTCCTATATGCTTATGCTTGTTACAACCTCAACAATCTTTAGCATAAGCATAACACTTTTTGACATTGAAGTGCTTAAGCAAGAATCAACACATACTCATTCTTTTCAGTGAGCCTCCTAGAACTATCAGTTTCCAACTTAAGAATAATTTTATGCTTTAGAAAGTATATCTACTTCCTTTTATGAGTCTCTTTGATGTTGATGCTTCTCTTTTGCTTCTTGTTCATCTATTGCTATTAACTCTTCTAATTATCATCATTTTCTATGTCATTTCCTATTTCTTCTATGGATATAATAAAGATCTTAAGAGTGATTAGAAGTCGAATAATGATTATGAAAAGGATTAAACTTAAAGAGAGCTCCTTAGAAAACATCATGTTCTTAATTTTTTTGTTTCTTATAAGAAAAATATCAAATATTGATCAATCAAAGATTAAACATAAACTTGTATAAATGGAGATATCATTAAAAAAATATACCTAGTTTGGTATCCATTTCTGTTTATGCAAATTACTGAAGACTTTGAATAAGCCCATCGACCTTCAAATAAGTAGCTACAATTTATTATCCTCCTTAATAAAAATTATATACAATAATACCAATAAGATCTTTCTGCAAGTTTCTTAATAGACATATCATTGAATGAGTTAAAGGAAAGTATATATCTGTAAACTGATCTAAGATGGCAACAAGAGACCTAGCAACTACTTAAAGTAACTTTATTGGGCCTTCCTATCATAAACGTAATAAGAATTTGATTCATACTAATAAGGTATCATTTGCTCCACTAAACTTTGGTCCATTTAAATAAATCATTTATTTAGCCACTTTGTTATCTTTACACTGGAACAATTTTTAATTTTCTTAGTCTTAATTTAAAATTTGTTAATTAATAAATGTATAATAAAAACAAATTATAATATTTTCCTCCTTTAAAAATATTAATTATTATATTTATAATAAAGAAAAATAATAGATGCTAAGAGAATAAAAATAAAAATGAAATTGTCAACTTTTATAAGACATTTGATCAAAAGATAATAAAATTCTATCATTTAGTCTTATAAGGCTTTTGATTACAAAAGGTATTAAAAATATGTGTTATATGTGACATAGATCAAATGCAATCATCTATATCTAATAATCTTACTATCATAAATGAGAATATAGAGTATATAAAACAATAATGGTAGTTGTATAATTTATAATGGACCATATTTTGTTTTTATGGTCCCAATTTTTCTAAACTTTAAGCTAAACTACAGTAGAGAAATATGTTTTTCTCTCAATGTATATTAAACTACATTAAAGAAAACCTTTATAGGATTACAAATTTTGTATCCCCTAATGTCTCATAAATCCATTAATCTCTTAAGTTATCTGAATTTATTAAGAGACATAGGAAAAAGGTCAATCTATATGTATGCCTAATCATTTATAACTTTCACCTATGTAATGGAAAAAAGTTATACAACTAAAAATAAAATTATGATCATTAATATATATATATATATATATAATCAAGGCAATCATAATACATTAAAACATTATTGTACTTGGAGAAAATATATAATGATTTTTAGCTAACAATGTCAAAGGACTTCAAAACACCTGTACTATAAATATGTATCTTAAAAATAACTAGGCAAAGTCCTTTAGTCAGAGGATTAGTCAACATATCCTTATCTAAAATGTACTCTACTATGTGGTACCTTTTTGTACAAGTTCCTTTATGGTCAAATATTTAAGCTCCAAATACTTAAACCCCTATTATATTCTTTTTGTTATAATAAAACAATAATGCAGAAAAATTATCACAATACAACTGAATTGGTTTGTTAACTAAATCAACCATAAATAGTTTAGGAATCAAATTTCTTAACCAAATTACTTGTGAAGCAATGTCATAACATATAATAAACTGTGCTTGTATAGATGAAGAAGTCATAAATGTTACTAGTGTATACTTAAACAAAAATTAGGTCACCAGCTGCACTAGAAAAAATAACTGTCTTTATGGTCTATTTTACCATCTCATTCTTTATACATTTACAAAAGATAATCCCTCTTTATAAAAGACTAGTGTTGCACAAGGTTTACAATTTTCATATTAAAATTTTGCAACATACGCTCAATGTATGCTTTTTATGAGAAAATAAGTTTTGAGATTTGTCCTGATAAATCTAAATAACAAGGACTAAATATGCTTCACTAAGATTCTTCATGTAAAACTATTTGTCCAATAGTTTTTTAACCTCACACAACATCTCCAAGTCATTAATGCAAGTAACATATCATATGTATATAAAAGTACAAAGCTAATCTTGCTCCCTCAAACCGTGTAGTAAAAGTATCTATCTACTTTATTTTCCACAAGGATAAATGAGATTATTACCTCATAAAACTTTAGTTACCACTTACAGGAAGATTATTTTAGTTCATATAATGATTTTCCTAATTCATAGATTATATGAATCTTGCCTTCATCTTGAACTCTTCAAGTTGTACCATATAAACCTTTTTATAAAACTCTCTTTTTAAGAAAGCAACTCTAACATCCACTTGATATAACTTCATATCATAATGAGATATTATTGTCAATAATCACCCTTAATTCATCTTTAGAAGATATAAGAGAGAAAGTGACATTAAAGTTTATCCTTTCTCTTTAAATGAAACCTTTTCAGCTAACCTAGCTTTAAACAACTTGATTTTACCCTAAAATCCTTTATAGTCTTATAAACCTATTTATAAAAACATGTTTGAAGTTACGAGGTAAGTTAATAACTTCGTATACTTGATTATACATTATAGATTGTATTTCATCCCACATTATATCTTACCATAAAGTACTATGATCACCATAAATAACATTTGTGTAACTCAATTAGCATGTCTAAAATCATTGTCATCCTAATCCAGATAGACTATATAATTAGATGATATTTTAGCTTTCCTTACCCTAGTGGATCTTCTTAGTTGAACCTATTCCATTTGACTTTATGCCATATGATCTTCTTTTTTTTTTTACTTTCCTTATACTTGAATGGAACTAAATTTAGGATCCACTAACTTAAGTAAATGGTCAAGGGTATAAAATATAGTAGTATTAAATATGCTATGATATGAAATGTCAGAATGACCAAAACTCACCATAGGCATACATCCTATAAACTTAGCCATTTATGACCATGTAATTTTGGATCCTCCTTTTATATAGTAAAATATGTAGCCTTTGGAATATCCTACAAAATAGTAATGAGTAGAAGGAGAATGTAATTTATTTTCATTAGGATTATACAAATGTACCTTAATAAGGAAACCCTTAATATTGAAATGAGTGAGACTTTGTTTCCACCACTTTTATAGCTCGAAAGGTGTTTTAAGTACCAATTTATGTAGGACTTTACTGAAAATATAAAATGAAGTCTTAATAGTCTCACCTTAAAGGTAATCTGAAAGGTTATGTTTTACATACTTTTCATCATATCCTTTAAAAAGTGATTATTTCTTTCATCCATGTCATTCTATTCAGGATTATTAGGCACCATAAACTAAGCTACTATTCGATAAGTTTATAAGTATTTTATAAGCAAAACCCTTTTCTTATCTGAAAACATTATGTTTCTATAATCCTCATCTTCACAATTAGATATGATAATTTTGATTGATTTTTTCAAATCATTCTCAACTTTAATCATAAATATATTAAACTTGTTAAGAAATTTAGACTTTTTTTATTAGAGCATATATCTATAACAAGAATAATCACCAATAAAAGTCAAAAAATATATAATTATATATAATAGATAAGTAAGGACCATAAATATTAGTATAAATGATCTCTAAAAAAATAGAAATGTGAGTTCTTTTTCTTTTTTTTAATTAACTTGCCTCTACAATAATCAAAACATATCTTTAGATCCTAAATAAAAAGTTTTAAGAATCCTTTATCAATCTTTTAATTACTTCTCTAGAGATGTAACCTAATATTTTATGCCACAATATAAAAAAATCCTTTATCAAAGGTCTTTTACGAACAACTTTTTCAACATTATATAAAGAAGTTTAGATTTCATCAAATATACAAACCATATAATAAGAAATTTGTATTAATAAGTTTTACATTAAAAAATAACTATATACTATAATTCTATATTGTAAAACTATAAACTTCCTTATCCAAAATTGATAAAAAGATCAACTTTTTTCTAAAAGACAATGTGTAGAATGTGTTATACAATATAACTTTAAAACTAGTATTAAGGTTAGACTAACAACTCTTGTAAAATCTACATCAACTTCTTCATTTGTAAACCATCATTTGAGACTCATCTTTAGTTTTCTAACTCTTTGATATGAACTACCTAGCCATTAAGAACCTAATACGGCTATAATGATATTTGATTCATGACATAAGCCAAAGAGTTACCTTATAATTCATGTTTTCCTTCCAGGCTTTATACTTTATATAAACAAAATTCTTATAACGTTTCTTTTTATATAAGAAACACCATATACTCCTTATTATATCGATAGGATCCCTTATAATACTAATAGAACTTTGTTCTTTAAGTAGAGGGTTTTAGGATTATTACCTTTATTCTTTCTAAGTTTAATTTTAGGTTTTGGATAGGTGGCTATCAAGGTTATATATGTGGTGTTATTTTGTTTTTCTTCTTCAAATACATAATGGCAGTTAAAGCATTAATGTCCTAAGTCCCATATTATGAGTTGAATTCTAAGAGAAGTGTATACAAAACTTGGTAAATAATGTAAACATCAAGAATCACAATGTTTTGAGCTTAGAGTTTACCCTATAAATAAACCATCTTGATGATACATGCTCTCACTCACTTAACCCTTTTGTATCTCAAAAAATACATTTATTTTAATATAGTTTTAATTTTATCATTAAAATAAATTATATACCTTTGAGAAACATAGTTAAAAAAATCCTTCGCTATATTTGTTTCTAGTGGTCCACTAAGCAGATGGTTAGGAATGGACTTATTAGTGGTCAAGTAGAACATTCTACTCAATCTTTCCTAAGATTCATAGGCCACCTTTTTAGCTTTTATACTAATAAGTGTGTGAATAGATGACTTTTCTTTTATGATGGCCATGTTTATATCCATCATTTTTAAAGATAACTCCACATCCAATTTCCACTTCTTAAAGTTTGAAAATAATTAATGTTTTATTGACGATAATGTTATTATTTATAAAAATATGACTATAAAAAATAATCAATATTATCAATACAAATTTAGGATAACAAGGATTCTAAAAGCATAAATAATGCCTATTATGAGTGTCTTATCAAATATCATAAAACAGATGTGGGCAAAACACATAATATATAAGGATATGATCACTATATAAAAGCAGCTAGAGTACACACTAGTGATTCTTTTAATTCTACCACCTGTATATGTATACATCACGTAATTAAAGGGTATTCCTTACCAAATGCCTTTATGTATATCTCAAATTTCATATAAGGTTAACACACGTGTTTAGAATAATTAAATACAGAATCAAAGACATAAGTCAACATATAAAAGATAATTCAAATTCCAACTCAAAAGGGTGACTACATACTTATATACATGAAAATGATTCCACAAGCACAAGGGATACACCAATATATTATCCTTACATTTTCTTGAACGAGCATAAATTTGTGACAAACTTATCACTAGATAAGGCAAAACTTGTTGCACATGTTCATTGTCACGTAATAGTAATAAAAAACATTATTACTAACCGTTACTTACAAATTCATAACTAAAACATGCCAGAAAATGATTAATTATGTAATATACAATAGTATATTAACCACGTGAGATAATAAAACAACATTTATCCGCTTCATTTCAAGTTAATTATTTGAAAATCCACTCAATTATGGCTTTTAAGAACTTTATTTAAACTTTTCTAAAATTAAGCCTTAATTATTACCAATGTGATAAATCCAAAACAATTTTAAAATTCAACTTTATACATCCATAAGATCTAAAAAAGATCTAAAATAACTTTAAGGTCCATTCTATAAATTCTAAATTTTAGGATTCTTTATCCTATAATAGATTGACATCAACATGTTAACATCAATGTGCATATGTATGGATGCAGAGCATACAGCATATATGGGGCTACACATATTGCCAAATACATGGGGCATATGTGGCTTACACACTAGATGCATACAAATGGGTCCATTGTTTTTATAGTGCATATGCGTATCCACTCTCCTTGACTTATCTGACGTGTGCCCAACACAATCTGACTTATATCACCTGTCCTACATCTTCATGCATAGGTTGTCTGTTTTATGGGTCTCAAGCACCAAACAGTTGACTTGTACACGTTTTTAAAGTGCATATGTGTATCCACACCTACTGCTTTTTCTTTATACAAGAGATTTTTTCCCTATTTATTCCATCAATTGTCAAAAAAAGAAATTTTGTGACTATTTTTGACAATTTTTCATTGGATTTTTATTAATTTTCATCTTAAAATCTCTAGAAATTGAATTTTTCACTTGTTTTTTCTTATAATTCTCAACATAAATCAATTCAAGAAACAAATACAATATGTATTTCACTAAAAAAAATTATTTTCTCTATTTTCCTTATGAATAATTTAGAAAATATTTTAAATTCATACAATCATAAAACTGCTTTGATATCACGTGTTAAATATAACAAAAATTTTCTTAATTAACCTATGATCAACCATGAACTTGTATAAATGGATATAATATGAAAATATACATGTTTGAATGTCCATTTTTATTTGAGTGAGTTAATGAAGACTTAGAGTAAGCCCGTCAACCTTCAAATAAGTAGTTGTAACCCTCACTTGTCTTTGATGAAAATTGCCTAAAACAATATCAATAAGTTCTTTTTGCACTTGTTTTAATGCATAGACCTTATAATGGATCAAAGAAAATTGTACATCCATGAACTTACTTATGCAAATAGCAGAAGACATGGCAACAATTTGTAGTAACCTTATGTGCCTCGTCATCACAGACTCAATAAGAATATAGCTTACACTAATAAATTGTCATTTTCTTCACTGAATTTTAGTCCGTTTAGTTAATCTTTTGTCAAGACAATTTATTATCTTTATATTAAATCAAATTTAATTTTCTTAATTTTAACTTTAAAAACTAATAAGTATTTAATAAAAATATAATTAAAAAATGTAACGCCGGATACTTTGAGTCTTTTGTATTGGTCTAGACTTAGAGATACTACTGTATATTTATTTATACATGGTTTTGTATGAGTTCAAAAATGTATTTAAATCCTTTTAGTATATTTGCCAGTGATACATACCCTACATGAACTTAGAGTTCATCGATATGCAAAATCTTAGAGATTTCTGACATATAAGCTTCTAAGTGTGTAAAAGCGATTCCATTGGATGGATATGCCAAGGTGGCCATGTTAAATATCTTTTAATGCCTTAAAGGTAATTAGACATGATTTATACACTTATTAGACACTTAGAAAGCTTAATTGGAAAGGTTGATGTACATAAGGGCTTAATTGTAAATTTAGGAAAAGTTTAAAGGGTATATTGGTAATTTCACAAAAACTAAGGGCAAAAAAGTAAATTCACCATGTTTGGTCAAAGAAGAGTCAAATTCTAGATCCTTCTCCTTGTGTGGCCGTGCATCCCACCATAAAATATTAAAAACACTTTGTTTTCTAATTAAAAGAAAGGAGAAGAGAGAAGGAGAAGAAGAATTTTCAGTCATCATCAAATTTCCACCATTCTTTTGATTCTCCAACC
>JAOQML010152877.1:0-12251 GCA_027568935.1 Erythroxylum urbanii | reverse complement strand
TTTTTTGTAAGATTTCTTTTCTTTTGCATGGAAAATAAAAGCAATTTTAAGAATGGACACGCCATAGTCAGAAAAGTGTATTTTGTTGCAAAGAAGTTAAAATTCTAAATGAAAGGAATGGCAAATAGCCATGGACAATAGGTTAAAACTAGGAACATCTTGAAACTTGCATGCTAGATTTCATTTATTTTTTAATTTTTACTTGACAGCTTCTTTTATAAACAGGACAGCCTAGGCTGAGTTATTTAACTTTTTTTCTTCACCTGGGTTGTTAAGATGTTATCTTTCCTTACTGGATTGTCTCCTGGGCAGGATATTGCGCTTATCTTGATGTTGAGAATGCAATGGACATTTCACTAACAGAATCAATGGGCATAAATACAGAAAAACTTCTTGTAGCACCTCCTGATTCTGCTGAAAATTTGTTGAGCGTAATTGACACGCTAACCAGAAGTGGTTCTGTGGATGTAATTGTGGTTGACAGTGTATGTAATTTTCCTCTCCATCCATAGTTTCCAGAATACATTTTATTTATGCTTGCCATTACCCATTATGATGTGATCTGTTTTAAAATTTTGTTTTTAACATTCCCTAATGCCATTACAAGTTGTTCTAGTACTTGATACCGTACTTTAATTTGTTAAGGCGTGGAGATTGTGTCTTAATTGCGTGTAATTATTCTCCAACATTTTATATGTGTGACCTACAGTTCCCAAGCCAAAGAGATTGACGCCCTAAGTGATTTCAAAATTTCATCATTCGTGGTTTCTTTACAGGTCCTTTTCTTTTTCAAACGTATGTGAAGGAAAAAGCTTGTCCATATGACAGATTTATAAAGTTCACTTTGTTAGAGAGAAAGTTGTTCAATTGCCTTTTTTTTTGTTGTCTTTTTTTGCTTTCTAAATGGTGCAAACATGCCTTTGACAATGTCACATGTCATAATTTCAATATAATTTGTCTCTGGTGAGTCCTTGACTCAGATAGATGTACTGCATTTCATGATTTGAAATTGACATCCTATGGTTAGTACTGTATAGCCTTCAATTTCATATCAACGTGCCTTTCTTTGGTGGGAATTCAATACTGGAAACAATAACTTACTATCTGTTAAATGATGCTCTCTTGAATTAAATTATGAACGAACACTTCTTTACTTATTTATAAATGATTCTTAAATGAATGAATGGAAGGATTGAGCACTGCTCTTACTTGGTGATATGTTCCAGTCGCCCATTGATGTTGATAAAGTTGAGAGTGCTTTATGGTCCAACTCCTCAGTTTAGTGAATCTGATTTTTGATTATTGTACATTTTAATTTGTTTTTTTCCATGGTCTTCTGTTTCTAGTTTAGTTGCATTATAGCAAGTATCCCATGTGATCATATAATCTAGAAAATGCGTAAAGCAAAATTTGCTTCTACATGTTCAATTGCTACCATCAGTTGTGAAAATAAATACTATTTTATAATGGAATTTTTTGTAAGATTTCTTTTCTTTTGCATGGAAAATAAAAGCAATTTTAAGAATGGACACGCCATAGTCAGAAAAGTAGGTGATGGTGGAAGAAATGCTTACGGAACAAAGTTGCCCCCTTCATGGTTTCCTGCTCCAGTCCTTTGTTCTTGTCGTCCTCGATTACTGGACCCCTCTCTATGGTTGACGGCTAATTCTCGAGATAGTCTTACTAACTGGGTTGCAACATCCTTCTGTCTAGCTTCATTGAGTGTCTTTTCTTTTTCTTTCTCTGCCATATCTTTGGCTCGATCCTCCTAGTACATAACAATAAAGGCTTCAAATTGCTGCTGAAAATTGCGTCCGTCTCCCATCACTAGCGGCTTTGATACCAAATTGTCACAGGCCCTAGATCGACTTCTAGTTATGGGACCTTGTAGTTGAATATCAAATAGGTTATGTTTGGGAGACTTCCTCCCTTTATGACCTATCTTCAATGAGGGAAGAAGAGCTTGTTAAGAGAGAACTCTTCGATCTCTGGACCTAACAATGAATCAATAAAAATTTTGCTTGTTTATTCATGCTCTCAACTGAAAGATGAAACAATAAAACAAACTCCTAATATTCTGATATCTTATTCAAATAACTTATCTATTTCTTCCTTTGTCCACGTTTGAATTTGCCATATGTGAATCTCTGGTAAACTTGGTCAGCAAAATCCCGTTGCTCTTGACCCACAACAAACTGATACTGCTCAAGCCTTAAGATTTTGTACCCTTGGAATCTTCATCATCAAAATAGTAGAGACCATTTATCATCCTAGCACTGCCAATATCCTCCCCAAACTCTAGTCTTGAAACACACAATGAGAGTCAAAGAACGTAACTCGACAGTTAGAATCTTTAGACAATTTACTAACAGATAGGAGATTACAAGTAAATTTAGGTACATGGAGAACAGATTTAAGGGATAAGGTACTAGATAAGGTTACCAAACATTTACTGGTAGTAGGAGAATATGACCCATCTGCTATATGGACTTTTTCATAACCAGAGCAAGTGTTATAAGTATGAAACAAAATTGAAAAACTTGTCATATGATCAGAGGCTTCTGAGTCAACGATCCAAGGAGCAAGAAAAGAACGACATACTAGGGCATTGGGATTACTACCTGAATGTGCCAAAGAAGCATTAGGTGCACCCAACAATCCAGAATTAGATTTTAGCAACTTTAGGATATGATCTAGTTGCTCTTGGCTAAAAGGGGTAGTCTCGGCTTCATGAGCATAGGCTGGCTGACCCCTGCTCTCATTTTTCTCTTTCCAATTTTCTAGTTTTTCATGCAACTTCCAGCAGGTTTCTGATGGGGACCAGCAGAATTTCAATAAGTGTTTGAATATAAATAAGAAATCAGTTACTGAATGATGCTTTTATTCAATGGAAATCGTCTTACTAATGCAATTGAATAGACCAAGTGGCCTTTGAGAATGGGACAACGACACTGAACTAACTGACTAACAATTTAAGTGGAAAGACAAGCAACAGAACTATAAGGTACCAAGGGTGTACGATCCCCCAGAGCCTAACTGGAAATAATCCTAATGCTTGGCTCCTTATTCAATGAGGAAAGTCCTCAATTTATTCATACGCAGAAACATAAATTACGGGAGAATCACCACTCAATCTCATTCAAACTCAGCTGCAATCTTCTTATCCCAATCCTTTATATTTGAAACTGGAATATCTGATCCCTTGAGTTCCCCATATTGCTCCAACACTTGTAACATTTGCAATCCCTTGCTGGCGTCCACCTGTCCTCATGGAAAATACCGTTTTGCCTTTCGCGTGTACACCTGGATAGGATGAGACTCATCAGTTTCATGTGTGTGCTTTGGCTTATTTCAATTGTCACACCAAACATGGGGTTTTTGCTCCAATTTCCCCTAGACCATTCAGCTAGCACAAGCCTCTGCAGCAAGGGTAGAATTCTCCACTGTTCTTTTGGGCACGTTTTTTCTTCCCTAACATAACAAGCCTGCAGCTTTCTTCCCTCCGGACTTCAAAGTACACTTCTCCAATGAAGGGAAGGGGCTGTCTGCCAAAATTCTGCCTCAAACTTCATCAAACTCAACATTTAGTTTGATAAGAAATTTAAATGTACTATTATCCTCCACCAATTTCTTATAGTGGTGGTAATCTTATGATGATTTCCACTCATAATCATTGCTGAATAAGTCTAACTTCTGCCATAAACGTTTCAAAATATTAAAGTATTTGGTAACACTTTCCACACCTTGACAGATTTCTCCAAGTTTCAGTGTCAACTGGAACACTTGAGACTTATTGCCCAAGTTTGAATACATGAGATTGATGTTGTCCCACAACTCCTTGGTAGTGTGGTAACACATATAATTGGAGCTGATTTCCTCTTCCATGGAATTTACCAACCAAGTCAACACCATGGAATTTTCAGTGTCCCAAGTGGAGTAACCTAGATCCTCAGGGGTAGGTTGCTTCTTTTCTCCTGTCAAGTAGCCATTTTTTCCTCTCCCTCGGATATATATCTGTACTGATTGAGACCAGCGCAGAAAATTCTCTTCATTCAACCATATAGTTGTAATTTGGACACAAGGAGAATTTGAAGTAGGTAGATGGAAGTTGTTTAGTGGGGCTGTGAATTTCATAAGAGCTTGGTGGATTCTAATACATAATCAGAGATGATTATGGACAATTAGGGTTGACAAACGACTAGGGTTTTAATTTCTAGTGGGCATAAGAGACAGCTAGGGTTTAATTCCTGCCTAGAACTCTGATACCATGTAGGAAAAAGTGTGACTGTCAGTGTATTTTACCTTTGTTTAGGTTACATAGAAATAGGAGTACAATAGTATCTATACTAGGAAAGAATCATAAACAAATAAAATCCTAATTATCTCCTAATTTATTGACTTTGACTAAATCTCCCCTAATTTCTCTCCTAATCTGTTAGGAACAGATTTCCACCTAATTAGCAGCCCTTTGGTTCTACTGCCGTTGATTTCACCTTCTCAACAAACATCCCCATTGCTTAAGAATTAGTGAGGGATTACCACAAAAACACTAGGCATCTAAGATACATGATGGAGATAGACTTTAAGAAGGCCTTTGATTCTGTCAATTGGAGCTTTATTTTACACACACTGGGTGCTCATGATTTTCCAGCCAGTATATTAGTTGCATTGAGAGTGCATAACTACAACTTCTTTCTCTATCCTTGAGAGTAGGGAAGCCGCACCTTTGTTTGAAGGTCAAAAAGGACCAAGGCAAGGAGGTTCACTTTCCCTTTACTTTTCATAAATAATATCTTTTCATCTTATTTATGAAAAATCTAAATCTCCTAATCTTCCAGCAGATCAAAAATGGAGCCAGTTTCAAGTTTCATAATAGATATGCAGCAACCAAACTTGTCCATCTCTTAGTCCTTTTTCATGCTGAGACCTTCTCCTTAGAGGTTCTATCATCAGCAATGAAGCATTTCTCCGAATTATCTGCGCTGGATATTCGTAAGAACAAGTCTTGCTTATTTGTGTCAGCTAACTCTCAGAATCTGGGGCATTCCCTCCAACATCTTTGTGGTTTTCCATTGTAAAGTCTTCCCATTAAGTACCCAAGGGTACCAATTATCTCAACAGAACTCACTAATGTTGATTGTTAACCCTTTTTCAGAAATAGGGGACCAGATATCTCACTGGACAAACAGGTTTCCGTCAAATTTTGGGAGATTCCAATTGGTTAAATCTGTCCTATCCAGCATGCACCACATTGGTGATCATGTTTGTTTCTTTTCCTTCTAGAAATCAAGAAGATCGAGCAAACTATTAGGAGCTTTCTATGGTCTAGGGGAGAGAGATTTAGGGATCAAAGCCTTAAATATTTGGAACAAGGTCTTCCTGGCACAGAGGATCCTTTCAGAATCTACATTGGTTGTTGGGATTCATCTTTATATATTAAAGAGGTGAAGCTTCTGGAGCTATAAGCCTAACCCTGGGGTTTCCTGGACCTTGAGGAAGCTGCTAAAGCCAAGAGAACAAGTAAGAAGGTTTATTAAATGCTAATTGGTAATTGGCATCCTCTGAAGCCTCTCTTTGAGCTACAGCCTCAAGGGATTAGTTATGAAGGCTTCTTCTCTCCTAAAATCAAGGTAGCGGATATTCTAGCCTCCTACTAATGCTAGAACCCATTCTCACATCAGAGATAGTATGCCTCCCTATACTATGACTGATTAGAGAAGCTCCATCATCTGGACTGTCACTCTAGCTCATTCACAAATGAATCTGCCTGAAACATCTTTCTATATAATAGGCCTCAAGTCAGTTAGTTCCATCTTCTATGGTTTAACCACAACACTCCTAAAATTAAATTCATTCTCTGCTTAGCTGTTAAGCATAAGCTTAGAACCAGAGATAGGCTCATTTATGTTGACAACAGATTATGTATTTCGTGTCATGTTAACCTGGAATCGAACAATCACCTATCTTTTGAGTGTTCTTATGCTACTCCTTGTGGCAGGGCATACTTTATCAATGTAACAGTAACCTCACCTGCGGTACTCAAAGTTGGGGGCAAATAATTGAATGGACGGCTGCTACAACGTTGGACTCCAATGCTAATAACATCCTAATGAAGCTAGCTCATTCCTACCTAGAGATGGCAATGGGGTGGGCGTTTCTTAACCTTAAGATTCACTTCAGGCTGGACTGCACTTTGGCCCAGCTTCCATCCATATTCATACTGGATACAGTGTATTTTGGACGAATAAAATTCAAGAATGTTTAACTGACTAGCTAAACCAGCACATGAAGTGCTTCACAACACCATAATCCTAGTTAGAGAAGTGTTCTCCACCAACATCAATGATCCTAATCTCTGTCCATTTATCAGAAGAAGATTGAGATTCAAAATAGCAGGTTACCTCAAGTTGGCTGGACATAGACTGACATATTTTTCTATTTGTAGATAGCAAGCTGCTGTGAAATTCCTGAGGGATGCATCTTTCTTGTGAGCATACTGGTTTTCTGTAATTTACGTGGTTGCTCTTCTGTAGCATGATTGTTTCATCCTCGATGTAGAACATTTTCAATTGTCATTTATCTTTTTAAAAAAAGCTTGACCTTTGTATACCTATCTCCACATTATCTGATCTTGTCTATATCAAGAAGCTTAGTAGGGTGTTTGCCACATGATTTTCCTTGTTATATCTTGTTGAACATCTTTTCTTTTACAAAGAACAAACAACTATTTTCAGTATTCTCCATTTTTTTCTGCTTCTCTTTCCTCTATGTGCTTTCATAATTTTTTTTCTTCTTGCATGCTGATGAAGCCTCTATATCTGGTTCATAATCTTCTTCTTCTTGGAGTTCACAGGTTGCTGCCTTTCTTCCCCAACATGAAATTGATACTTCAATAGGAGGTGCATATGAAGATTTACAATCTCAAATAATAACCAAAGCACTTAGAAAAATTCATTCTTCACTATCCCAGTCTCAAACTCTTATTCTTTTCCTTAATCAGGTTGGACCCAATCAACTTGTCTACATTTTAAATGTTTATATATGATTTAAACTGATCTGCATCACCTCTTGAAAGTGACATTGATTCTTTGTTATATTTTATTCCCAGGTTAGATCAAACATACAATCAGGACAAGATTTTGGAGGTGCAGAAGAGGTCACTTGTGGGGGAAATGCCTTAAAGTTCTATTCAGCAGTTAGGTTGAAGATGACGAGAAAAGAGTTGCTTAAGACTCAAAATGAGGTAAATCATCCAATGCAATTTTTTGGGAAGAAGCCAATTTGATTCGTCAATGAATGTTAAGCTTTGTTGTGAATGGGTAAAAATTATGCTCATTCGTAATCTAAGATAGAATCTTTTTTTCTAAGAAGTAATCCTTTGTTCATTAGTGGTTTAATTACTTTTTTTTATATCTTATTTCATTATTTCTCTTATGGGAATGGTTGTTTTGTATTTTCTTAATTAGGTTCATCAGCCTAAAAGATTTTAGGATTAGCAGTAGTCTACACAAATTGGGACATCTAGAGTTTATCCAGTTCCTGATGATCTTCTTGTACATATTCTTTCTCCCTTCTCTTATTTCATTTTCCTTATCATTACCCTGTATCTCCATAGGGATCTTGCAATCTATTCACTTTATAGAGAAGTCAAACAATGCCTTGGAATTGTACATTTTACCTTTGAGATTCTAATGGGAGGAAAGTGATCAAGACCAAATAATTCACCACTTAGTCTTTGTACAGAGTCACTAAGCATCCTTCGAATCCTATACAGTTTCCATGCATGCTCTCTACATATCCTAATCATCTCTGACACTTTTATATCAGTTCTGTTTTAGAATAAGATCAATACCATCAACTTGTTACATTTTACGGTAAATTGTGCTAAGAATCCCTTGTGGTTCACTGTTTCCAAAATCCCTTTTATGTTTTGAATTTGCCCACCCTTTGATAATTAGCAAAAATGTAAACTCGTCTTTTAGTATTTTCTGTCATTAATTCTATAAAATTGTCAGTAGAATTGTAATTCAAATGGTGCTTAAAAAACGTACGAACAGTGCCCTACTAGAGTTTAATGCGTTTCTTTTATACAAACTGGAAATTCTTTTTGGTCGTTTGCTAATATAATCTCTGAAGATGCTTTGAGAAGGTTAGATCTGAAATGGATTGCTATGCAAATCCCTATGACATTACTTGGATGAGTGGTATGCATCTGGAAATGCAAGAGAGCTGCATGTTACTTGATTGGCAGGTTTGTTGATGAAATGCAATTGAAATTTTCTTCTGCTAAGGTGGGTTATGTTCTCTTGGATCTTCCTTGGTTATTTAGAAACTGGTGTGTACTACCTGCCAAAACACATAACTCGTTTTTTATTAAGCACGAAGTGTCTTGGTGATTTGGTTTGGTAGGTCTTAGTTCAAACTCTACGACTTCCTTTCTGGGTGCAAAAGATATCATGGAAGCAAAAGAGCTGTCCTCTATTTACTCTTTACTCTTCATTCTCCAAAAGCAATCTGCTGACATTACCCCATAAATGTTTTAGATATCTTAAATTTCATAAGTCTGCCTCCTAATCTTTCAGTACACAAATCAAACCCCAAACTCCACCTTTTATTAAGCACGAAGTGTCTTGGTGATTTGGTTTGGTAGGTCTTAGTTCAAACTCTACGACTTCCTTTCTGGTTGCAAAAGATATCATGGAAGCAAAAGAGCTGTCCTCTATTTACTCTTTACTCTTCATTCTCCAAAAGCAATCTGCTGACATTACCCCATAAATGTTTTAGATATCTTAAATTTCATAAGTCAGCCTCCTAATCTTTCAGTACACAAATCAAACCCCAAACTCCACCGTTTACCTAATCTTTCTCTAAATGCATGCACGTGAGATGACTCATTCAGTACTGCCCCAGATATTCTTCAGCCTCTAATCTACCATATTTGTGGTGTGTCACTCTGGTTATTTGTAGATACCTTCTCTCTTAAACAGCATGAAACTTGAACAATTGTTTAAAAAATGATATGGGAGTACAGCCCCTAGTACATGATATCCATGAGTTACACAATTTTTTCATTGCCTATTAAATTTCAGGTTACTAGTACAATAATTACCAAGAGAATATGATCATTTCTCTTCGAAAATATCTTTGATTTAGATAACTGGTCTCAAAGTGCGTGTTCAAGTGGTGAAAAATAAACTGGCACCTGCAATGAAAGATGCTGAACTTGGGATACACTTTGGAAGGGGTTTTAGCCGTGAAGCTGAGGTCATAGAATTGGCTTGTGAACATGGGATCATCTTCAAAGAAGGAAGCAACTATGTCATTGAAGGGGAGGTTTTGAGAGGTAAACACGCAGCTGAACAGCATCTCAGCAAGAATGATGCGGTTCTTGAGAACGTGATAATGACGTTGAGAAATTATTTGTTTGAAACGAATAAACATTTTGAACGAGTTTAATAACAGCAAACGAGTTCAAATAGATGTTTGCAAAGTAGTTTGTTGGCTGCTTATTCTTCTGTGATTTATGGATGCACATCACCGTACTTGGGGGAACCACAAGCCAACAAGAGCTGGTAATGAAACCAAGCGAGCATAAATTTGGTGCTGTCTAGGGGTTTATAGGGTGATTGTAAGAACCATAAACGCGTACGGACGTTCAGTGGATGAAACGTGATTGTACTTCTGATTCCAAATAGCTATTATGTTGTATTTTTTATAGCCTACGTACCCCTCACTGTCTTCCCATAAATCTTGGATTGGACAGAAACGCAAACACGAAGGTTGATTTTACAGAGGACCAAAAAACAATGGTATACAAATTAACGGCATTTTAAAAAAAAAGTAAATGAATAATATTAATATATAAAGACGTGTACATATATGATCAAACCTTGATTAAAAAGTTCGATATTAAAAGTAAAGCAGTCACTCATAAAGTTCACACGTAAGCATTAGACAGTTGGATCTAAAAATACACATTTTACATCTAGCAAAAAACTCCATTGGGATCTCTGTTTGGAGATAAATTTGAACAAAAGCCAGTTTATCCTAGCAAAAAGGAAAACAAAATATTTCAAATCATAGGAATGAATAGGAAGTCAATCCTATTAACCGACCCGGGCCTCCCTATTACCATTAGAAGAATCCAATTAATAGTGTATGCCTTTGTTTGAAAAAATAAAAAAGAGATTAGAAATGTGGTCTAATAAGGTGTTATCATTTGGAGGGAGATTGCAACTTATCAAATCAGTACTGAACTCCCTACATATTTTTTGGTCCTCAAATATGACTCTAGCAAAAGGGGTTATAAAGTCTATTGAAAAGATTTTTCGAAGATTCCTGTAGAGTAATCTAAACTTTGCCAGCCACTTTGCTAAGGTAAAATGGAGTGAAGTATGTAAAAGTAAAAGAGAAGAGGGTCTAGGATTGATTTCAATTGCCTCTTTTAATAGAGCAGCTTTGATCAAGAATCTATGGAATATTCTACTGGAAAAGAAATCCTATGGATTTGATGGCTATACAGTTATATTCTAAAAGGCTCCAGCATTTGGTCTATTCCTATTAAACCCTCCTATTCATGGTCCTTGACCCAGCTACTGAAACTTAGACCTATTCTTGCACCATTAGTATCATGTGTGATTGGAAATGGAGAAAAAGCCTCTCTTTGATTCGACAACTGGACAGGTAGAGGAGCACTGATTAGATACCCACAGGCACTCCAACTATGGAATGAGATCCCTATTAATGTCAAGGTAAAATTTATCTTGCTAAGTGATCAATGGAACATCCCAGAGGAGCTCCCGTATCTTACCCTAAGTTACTTCCCCAATATACAAAGGGAAGACACTTACCAATGCCTTAACCAATCTTCTAACACTTTCAACATTGTAAGATTCAGGAAATGACATAATTGTACTGGTACAAGGCAGCCTTGATACCCTATAGTCTGGCACAAGTTCCTTATGTCGAGTTACTCTATACTTCTTTGGCTCTTAATGCAGAACAGGCTAAGCACTATGGACAGACTACACTTCCTTTCCAACAATCCAGTCTGTGTACTTTGTGACACAGAAACAGAAACAAGGGAGCACCTCTTTTTCAAATGCCCCTTTTCACAATTCTTATGGGAGAGGGTTAAAGAGCTTAATTCTATCCCTACTGCAGGACCAACATTCACAGAAACCATGGAGTGGTTTTTGAACCTGAGGCATACATCTATTCATACTAGGTTCATATATGTCTCCTCCTTTGCTTCCTCTATCAAGGAAATTTGGAGAGAGAGAAACTACAGGAAATTTCAGACTAAAATGTGTACAAGATAGGAAGTCCTCTTTTCTCTGATTGGAGGAATTAGAAAGAGAATTCTCAATTCAGTTAATCCAAATGAAATAAGTCCAAATCTAGCCAACTCATGGAGGATAAACAATCAGTTTCATTCGGAGGTAAATTAAAGGAGGAAGGAGGCATGTACTTGTTCTTTTCTGAGTTACTATTGATACGGTGCCTGATGTGTGTCCTTGGTGGGTGCCTTATGCTCGAGAAATGACATCGGAAGAGTCCTCAGAGAAAAGATTCAAGGATCAGAAAAAGCATCATCGATAAAAGGTTAATAAGATCAAATCAACCCTAAGTTTAAGGATGAATATACTTAACCTTAGGGCTTGATCCTCTTTGCTCCAAGATTTTCAGAAACCTCACGTGTAGCATCCCCTTACCGTTGGGTACGCACTGGGACGCCCGCAGGTCATTCCGGTATATATCCTATGATAAGGGTGAACTATGTGCGATCACTACATTCATTCCACATGGCATCATATCAATTTTATCAATAAAGCAGTAATAGAAAACCACAATGTTTTTTTTTAAATCAACTTTTTCCTCATTTCATTCCATCAAAATCAAAGGTTTTTACATCCATCATCCTGTACTGTCTGTACATAAATCCAATACCCTAGTACAAAATGCTATAAGAAAGAGGAAAAAGTAGCAAATCTATCTAAGTCATCCAAAAGTCCTAGCTGACCGACCTGTGAGCCATGACTTTTCTCGCCAAAACAATCTACACGGCTGGAAAAGTCCCCCTAAAACTAGGAGTCTACTCTCGGTCCTGAAAAGACAACGTTACAATTTTGATGAGTTTTGTGAACTCAGTGAGGTAACCATCATCGATGGTTTACTCAATTCATACAACACATTAAACATAGCACAATTATCCATCAATCAAATGTCACACATTTTTCACATAAGCAACA
>JAOQML010152855.1:0-14201 GCA_027568935.1 Erythroxylum urbanii | reverse complement strand
ACCAGGTTGTGGTTGCGTGCAAATTTGAGGTATGCGGGGCCCAGTTCGCCCCGGTACGCAAAACACGGACCCAACAATCTCGATGTGTTTGTTAGTGTTTCAGGGTGAAGATCGAAGAATAGAGGAGTTTAGGAGTAAATTAGGCTTAATTGTATGGCCACAATCGTGAAAAAAAGGCCTGACATATGCCACAATCGTGGCCCTGTAAGGTAGATGCCCAGCTAATTCCAAACTTAGTGTTTTGATGGATTTTTATACCTTTCGGACCTCGGAAAAACCCTAGTTCAACCCTAAACACAAAAGAACATAAATAGAATAACAAGAATAGAAAGAAGTAGCTTTTGCATCAACCACTTCGAAGAGAAATCCTAGAGAGAGTTCATCGAAAGATTGAGAAAGAGAAGAAGGAAGAGAGAAGTGGAAAAGAAGCCGACATCGAAGTACTTCTCGAATTTGGAGTTTCTCGACGTCGTTGCCTTCCGTCTCCATCCAAGTTCTTATTTCCTATTATTTTCCATTTTTATTATTGTATAGAATTAGGAATAGCAGTTTGATGATAGGATTTGTGAATGTTGAGATGTTCTATACTCACCTTCAAGTTTTTTATCTTTAATTTAACAAAATATGATTGTTTTATGTTTATTGAATTTATTGTGATTGATTTCTATGATTACGTAATTCGGTAAGAGAGTTAGAGGCTAAATCAAATGAAAAATAATTAAATTGAGCTAATGAAAGTTAGGTGATTTAATAAGAACAAGAAATTAATCAAATCGGTAATTGTGTGAAGAGAGATCTCGCATAAGATCCTGATAGTTTATTGGACAACTTCAGATCTAATTAGGGTTTTAGATAGATTGATAATTGAGATATTGAAATTTTTCATAATCTGATTAGGGTTTATAATTTAGGGTTAATGGCTATAACTCGAGAGGGAGTAATCAACCCTCAGATTGTCTAAGGCCAATAATCCGATAATTCATAATCGATTAGGATAGCGTTAAAGATAGGTAAAAATTCTCCTTTCTCTCAATTGATAGTTCCTTTAGGTTGATTCTTGAGTGTGTGCTATAGCTACTATTTTGTTAATGTTTTTGTAATTGATTCATAGAACTAAGTTGCGTGTTTGAATTAAATTCTTGCTTTAGTTTTTTTACATTTTGAATTACTGTGAATTGTTTTGGCCTTAGAATTTAAGATTAAATTATCCCTCCTCGTGGGATCGACAACTTAGATATGACACGAACGATTGTAAGCATACGGGTCATTCGTATAATACCTAAGGTGTCGATCCAACGAGGAGGGATAATTTAATCTTAAAATCTAAAGCCAAAATAATTCACAGTAATTCAAAATGTAACAAAACTATTAATAACCTCGATAATCCGTAAGCGTACGGGTCGTTCATGTAGTACCTAAGGTGTTGATCTCATAAGAAGGGATAAGTTAATCCTAAAATATAAGGCTAAAATAGTTCGGAGTAATTCAAAATGTAAAAAACTAAGGTAAGAATTTAATTTAATCATGCAACTCAGTTCCAAGAATCAATTACAAAAATATTAACAAAATAGCAGTTGCAACACACACTCAAGAATCAACATAAAGGAACCATCAATTGAGAGAAAGGGAAATTTTTATTTATCTTTAATGCTAACCTAATTGATTATGACTTATCAGATTATGGGCCTTAGATGATCCTCAGGTTTATTACTCTCTTGAGTTATAACCATTAACCCTAAAGTATAAAGCCTAATCAAATTATGGAAAATTGCAATTCTTCAATTAACAATCTATCCAAAATCTTAATTAGATATGAAGTTATCTAATAAACTGTTGGGAACCTATACGAGATCTCTCTTCACACAATTACTGATTTTATTAATTTCTCGTTCTTATTAAATCACCTAACTCTGGTTAGCCTAATTTAATTATTTTTCATTCAATTCTCCCTCTCAGTCTATTACCGAATTATGTAATCATAGAAATCAATCACAATAAATCCAATAAACATAAAATAATAAGATTTTATTAAATTAAAGAAAAAGCTCGAAGGCAAGTATAGAACATCTCAACATTCACAAATTCTATTATCAAATTGCTATTCCCAATTCTATACAGTAATAAAAATGGAAAATAATAGGAAATACAATCTTGGATAGAGACAGGAGGCAACGATATCAGGAAACTCCAAATCTGGGAAGTACGTTGATGTCGACTTCTTCTCCACTTCTCTCTTCCTTCTCTTTCTGAATCTTTCAATGAGCTTTCTCTAGGGTTTCTCTTCAAAGTGGCTGATGCAAAAGCTCTTTCTTTCTGTTCTTCTTGTTCTATTTATGTTCTTCTGTGTTTAGGGTTCAACTAGGGTTTTTTAGGAGTCCAAAAGGTCCAAAAAATCCTTCTAAATGTGAAGTTTGGGAGTAGCTACATGTCTACCTGAGGTAGGCCACGATAATGTCGTGGCCTACATCTAAGCCTTCTGTCACGATCGTGGCCTGTTATGCTATGATTGTGGGTCATTGTTTCGGCTTGAATGTCTTTCGAAACTCCTCAGTTCTTCGATATTGACCCTAAAACACTAACACACACATCAAGGTACCTCAAAACATAATATTTAAGCTCAAAAGCTTGTATTAACCCATAAAACACTTAAAACATAAATAATTTACAAAGTAACACAAATCTAACCTAAACACATATTAAATGATCGGATTAATGGATAAACACATATCAAACTATGCTTTAAAAGACGATGCATTTTACACTTATCACATCGCTTCTTTAACGTCAATAACCTACACGTTGACCTCATCCTAGATCAATAATCAACAACTTACTCCTACCTTTTTCTCCACAAAGTAGCTTTATAACCTATAAATAAGCCAACTATTGCAAAATAATAACAAGGACATAGTTTATCAAATTAGTAAATCTGATTTCAACCAATAACGCCCTTTTGAATGCAAAACTATTAATGAAAGAGGGAATATCAAAACTCCCTAAATCGTTGGCTAGCCCAAATATTTTGTCTTCGAGGAAGTGAGAACCTTTCGTAAAGTCATTACCAATACCTTATCATTAGTTTCCTTACTTGGTTCCTCTTCTAATTCTTCCTTAACCACCTTTGTCCACTCTTCTTCTTCTCCGTCTTCTCAGGCAGAGGTTTCTGATTCATCTTTTTCAACTACCTTTTTCCATTTCTCTACTTTCTCTTCTTAGATGGAGACTTCTTCTTCTTCTGAAAGCTCTTCTTATAATGTCACTCTAATCATAAAGCCAATTATTGCCTTTTCTTCTCTCTCGAATTCACGTCACATCATTCATGTCAACAAGGAGTTCCATTAGTTTCTCTGTAATACTTCCTTCTTCTTCTTCTTCTTCTTCTTCTTCTTCTTCTTCTTCTTCTTCTTCTTCTTCTTCGAGATCATCTTCACTACGAAGGGTGATTGTCATTCCAAATTGACATTCCAAATTGATTAGGATCTGTTTCATTAAGACTAGGCAAACTCTCTAGTTGTTCTTTAGATAATATCTCCGCCAGTTGATCGAATTGTTCACCATATTCTGTATACGAGCCTCTATTTTCCTAATGCCTCATGTTTGATTCTTGAATAGACTCAATCAACATAATTTTCAAAACAACAATTACTTTCTTGCCTTCTTCACTTTGAGATGTTTGGAAGCTTAGATTATCCTCATCGTATATAAGTGAAGTAAGTCTCTTATTGAATTCACGTTGACTAGTCACTCTCTCGGTAAGGCATTATATTAGTCTGTCTATAACACTTTCTTCTTCCTCCAGAAGCTCTTTTTGAAATGCCCTTCATTCATGAAGCTAACTCTTAACTTTTCTTCGCTCTCGAATTTGTATTGCTCAACTTTCATTTCAGCAATGGCTTCCATTAATTTATCTTCTAGAGTTGGCTCGTTAGTTGGAGGTATTTGTTGTCGTAAATATCCAGCCAAAGCGTAATCAACCCATCTATAAGTATAAGAATTACTCTACTCTAAATTGGAGTTGTTCTCACATACTACACCATGACGTTGATGACAAATGTTTGGTCTCCCATATAGTGATGTCATAGTTTGCAAAGACATATTCTGGCTCCCATAAAAATACTGTCCACTCCATCCTTCCATTGTATGCTGTAGCTGTGACAATCTCAAGATCAAGTAGAGAAATTCAAAAGATAATTAAATTAATAAGCCAAAAATACAATAAGATACAATAGCAATAGAATAAAATAAAACGAGACAAAAGAAAGTAAATACAAAATTAAAATTAAAAGAAAAGAAAATGAAAACAAAGATAAAACAAAATAAAATGAAAATTTTTAAAGTAATAGCAATCATGCTTTCCTAATATCAAAGTCTTTGGCAACGACATCAAAAACTTGACTGAACTATTTGTGAGTTAGTCAAAATTATAATAACCACAAGTGTATGATGTAGCTATAGCTAGTACCGGCAAGTACGAGTCAATCCCATGAAAACTATCAATACCAGTAATTACTTATTCCCTATTATCTAGCCTACATATTAATTTTATAATTTTAATAAAAAGAAAATAAAAACTCAAACAATTAAAGAAATAGGAAATGATAATAAATGCAAAGATAGTGGAATTCATTTAGAAAACTATTGTTATCAGAAATTAGTATCTAGGTTTAAATCCCCTCAAACCATTAATAGATTGATCTTTTATCATGCAATTATTTTGTTAATGTATTGGACCATGGAGATTCCTATGGTATGTTAATAGCTGACCTTGAGTCTACTAATAACTAATCCTAAGGTCTCTAACCAAATTACTTAGGTTAAATCTTACAGAATTGCGTTATCGATTTATGAGTCCCTCTATCTAATTCGTAAGATTTATGTCATCCTATCTCTAGGTGTCAATCTCTAAGTGTGAAATCAGATTATCAATAAAACACGTAATTAGATCACAATAATGAATTATCTCAATTGCATTAGTAAAGGAGTTAAATCATATCAAAGTATAAACATAAGGTTCATCTAACCTAAATACTAACTAGACATATAGTTACATATTTTCCAACATGAAATCAAACATAAACTTCATAAAAACAAATTGAAAATAACGGGTTCATAATTCTAAATCTTCCTAATTGTCTTCAATCTAATGTTCTCGTAACGTAAGGCTTGATCTTGTATTATGATGGATCTTTCGATGAAATCTTCGTGTTTCCTGCTTCTTTAGACTAAAATTGCACCTAGGGAATGACTCTACGTCTAAAAATGGCCTCCCAAAGTTTCCCCCTCTCATTAGCAACCGAAAAAGTCATTTTATATCAAAAATTAGGGTTTCTACGGTATGCACGCTCGTGTGCATAATCGAAAATAGCCAAATATGGCAAAAGTCCACGAGTGTGCAAAAGTGTATGGACTTGCATTTATTCCAGATTATTGTTTTTTTTTGGTTTTAACCACTTTTTCACCTAGTTTCTTCTCCTTTAAGTCCATAGAGGCAATTATCACATGTAAACACACTTGAAGCATATTAAGTGCCAAATATACAATAAAAGTATCAAATATCCAACAAAATACATTAAATATAGGTGTCAAAATATAGTCAAATACTCATCTATCAATAAATAATCAGCACTCTTCTCAACAATATAATAGAGTCAAGCTCTCCTAAATGTTTTCACTGAATCAAATAATGTATCAAATTTTAATTCAATTAGCCTCTTCATATTAAAATATGCATGAAATTTTAGGAACTTAGGACTTTTTCTCCTTTCGAAGCTCATATAAAGCTTCATATGATGAACATACCTGCATTTTTAGCATAATATTCATTAGGACATATTATGCACTTTAACTGATTTGAGACTCCAAGTTGAAACTAATATAAACAAGCATGTTAACTTCATTAACAACCTCTTCACCAACTACCTCCTTAAATATTTCATCATAATCAAATAGAGTAGTCATTAAAATCACTAATGCTTCTTCTCTACCTTGGTTGTCACCTTCATATTTTAGATCATTTGAATTACTTTTATTACATCGATTA
Source organism: Erythroxylum urbanii (assembly GCA_027568935.1). Taxonomy (NCBI): domain Eukaryota; kingdom Viridiplantae; phylum Streptophyta; class Magnoliopsida; order Malpighiales; family Erythroxylaceae; genus Erythroxylum; species Erythroxylum urbanii. The sequence continues at coordinate 8,161 of JAOQML010152855.1, read as the reverse complement.
AGGTTCCATCAGCCTTACTAGAAGCACCTTCACGCTTTTGAATTTTACCAAAAAGCACAAGTAGGCTATTGTCCTTCTCTATAAGCATAAGATAATGTTCTAGCTCTTTAGATGTACAAGTTGGTTGTTCTTCTTATTTAGAAGCACAAGAAAGTTGTCCACCTTCTCTAAAAGCACAAATAGGCTATTCACCATCTCTAGCCTCACAAGTAAGTTGTTTACTAAAAGCACTAGTATATTGATCTCCTTTAACAGAAGTAATAGTAAACAATGGCTATAAACAAAAATAAGCTCTCATAAGCATCCTTATTTATGTCTCAGAAAAAAGATATTCAATAATTAAAAATGTATTAAAAATTTTTTAAAAATTAATTTTATATGAGCCATGTTGGCATCTAGATGGTAGGAGTTATCAACTTGGTCTTACAAAAATCCATCTCCTTGATGAACTTTTTGGCCCTTCCTTGGAACAATCTAGATATTGCTAGAGGTAGCTCGCCCTTCAAACTATCATTCAACTCCACTATTATTGTTTCATCTTTGGGAACCCTCTCTTTAAGGCTATGTTTGTTTGGGGGTTTTGTAATGAAATGAAATGGAATGAAATATTATTCTATCATTTGGGAGGAGGGTTTATAATGAAATAGAATGGAGTAGGATGGAAGGGGAGGGATTCACATTATCTCATTCCATCCTAAAAAGTAAAAATAAGTTACCTCTGATTTTCGAGGTTTAGGAAAAAATGTAAAACGATAAATATGTGCTACCTAATATACCATCAATAATTGTCTATAATACCAGTTATATACTCAACCTAATTAGCATATGTTTTGTTCTATCAAAGGTAGAATAGTTATTCATTATTATTATATATACATTACATTTCTTTCCATCCATTTTCTAAATAACATTTCACTATATTACATTATGAACTCTTCCATCTCCCAAACAACGATTTTCTAATTTTACATCCATTTATGTTCCATTTCATTATAAACCATTCAATTCCATTCCATTATAAACCTTACGTCCAGCCAAACATAGCCTAAGTTAATTTGATCATCTATTTGACACATATTAGATTGCTAGCAATCCCTTACAAAACAAAGCAATAACAAACTCTACACATAGATATACAGAGAAGGAGCTCTTTAATTTGTATGAGAAATTCAAATAATAATTTTTTGAGAATTTAAAAAATTCATTAATAAATGGAAATGTTTACAATAGGAGGGTGTCTCCCATGTGGGTAGACCATTTGGACACTTACAAACACAGGTAAAGTAATAATGTGATGTACATAATAATTAAAACAAGGTCATTTAACACTTAGGGTATAAGGACCCATAAATTTCTCGAGACCTTAAAAAGTTTCTTGATTTGGGAGGGAGATGGTGAAGGCAAAGCACTAGCGATTGAGGCTATCAGTTTGTCTGTCCAGAGTTCTTCTACACTTTACTCTATGTTAAAGAGATCTCAAGCTCAGGTAACATACCCTCCTGTAAGATTGCGATGTCTTTTAGTGATTAGGGTATAACATTGTTTTTTTCATCTCTTCAGACACTACTCTAGGGATTCCTCTTTGCAGTGAAGGTCAGAGGGGATGATAGCTAGTTAGGTAATCTTCTCGACTCAGTATGATCTCCTCCTTTATAAATATGAATCTTCACAAATAACGTTCTATTTGTTGATAATAGAGACTCAGTGGCGATCCTTTAAACATAAAGCAACTAGGAAGAAATTTATTTGAGAAAACACCCTCCTTTCCACTAGGTAAGTTCAGAAAACTAATACTTCATTATTTTCCCATAAGTAGGTGAGTTGCTCAACTGCTAGAATCTCTACTTACTGAACTGTTCTAATCTGAACCCATAGTTGTATGAAGTAGTCTAAGTAACTAGGATTTAGGAAAAGACATCGAGGACTAGACTCTCCATGTGAGAGCCATTTCTCTGCTACAGTGCAGGTTTAACTGATATATAATTAGTTGTTCCCTTATGCTAGCCATAGTGAGGTCTATGAGAGAGAATGGAGAATTTGATTTCTCTCTGAACCTTTTGTTATTCCTCTCATTCCATATTGCTTGAGCACATGTAACAACCAAATCAGAATGATATTCCTATCATGTTTAGAAATATATAGATGAGTTAATTCTAGTAGGATATCAGAGAGTCTGTAGTAGTTAAACCTAGGGATACATAGTGTAGAGATTTTAGATCAAATCTCCTTAGAGAAAACACACTCGAAAAAGAGATGATCTCTAGTTTCATACTCAAGATTACATAAAATGCACTTTTTAAAGGAGGATAAGAACTCCAGCCTATCCAAAGTGCTACGTCTGTTTAACATAGCTAGCCGAAGAAGAAAACTAGCATTAGGTCTAAGAACCTTGTTTCAAATCAGGGGATCCCATCTTACCCTATTAGCAGTCCCATCCCTCAGCTTTTTAGCTTCCCTTATAGTTATATCAGAAACTAAAATCCCATTCCATAAGTAAATACCTTTCTCCTCAAGGCTTCTAAAATGTGGAATGGACAAGTGTCTGATGTCATCTGATGTTAACAACCAAATTCCATTTCCAACTATTTCATAGAGCTTTGTTTGCTTAGGGAACCACTCCAATAAAGTTCTTGCCAACTGATTATAAATTAAAGCTCCTTGCCTTGTCCAATTGTCATACCATAAGGAAATTCTTTCCCCTGTCCCTATTTGACAAGTGATATTCTGTTGAACTTCATCCCTCATTCTTAGAATTTAGTTAAAGAACTAAGTATAATTGTCTTTGAATTTTAGCTTCCAAAGACTCTCACCTTTCAATATATAAATATGAATCCATTTAATCCACATTGATTGTTTTTCACCTAGGATTCTCTAAATCCTCTTGGTCATAAGTAAACTATTTTTCTTGCTAATTAACGCCAAACCTAAACCTCCTTCTTCTCTCGAATGACAGATAGTCCTCTAACTAATTTTTGTTATTCCTTTCTCACCATTTCCTTTCCCTCATAGAAGCTGCTTCATGAGCTTTTCAATTATTTTAATAAGCCCTTTGGAGAGAAATAGGTAGGAACACCACTAGGTTTGCATTGACATAATAACAGACGTCAGAAGCTAAAGTTTCCCTCCATAGGATAGGGCTCTATTAGTCCATGATCCCAATCTTTTCTGGATTTTTTCTATTAAAGAAATACATTCATGAAACCTTAGTCTCCTAGATGAAATAGGAATTCCCATATATAAAAGAGGAGGATCCTTGATTTCCATTCTCGTAGCTAGCACTACGAGTGATACACATACTCAACACTTCTTTAAAAGAATTGAGTGTACTCATCAGCAGAGAGACTGAGTGACATTAACCTTGCTTAGAAGGATAAGATCATCTACAAAACATAAGCTTGTTAGAGAGAGTTTCTTACATTTTGAACGATATCTAAATCTGGGATCATTAGAAGTACTATACTTCAGCATTTGAGTAAGGACCTCTATGAATAGGTAAGGGGACAGAGGATCCCCCTACTTAAGCCCTTTTTTGCCTTTAAACATTTCCGTAGGGCTCCCATTTATTATTAATCTGTAGGAAGCAGTAGTAATGCATTGTTGAATCCATCTTCTGAAACTATTGGGGAAATTTATGACCTCTATGGTTTGTAGCAGAAAACTCTAGTTCACATTATCAAAAGCTTTTTGTAAGTCCACTTTAATAGTACAATTTAGAGGGCTTTTTTCTGCGATTATACCCTTTCAAAAGCTCTTGTACTAGAAGAATATTATCCCCAATATCCCTGTTACTCATAAAAGCTCCTTAATTGTGATTGACGAGAAAATGTAGAACCTCCTTCGGTTTATTTGCCAAAATCTTGGAAATGATCTTATAGAGGAAATTGGTACAAGAAATAGGTCTGAATTCACTCCAGGAGGTCGGGTTGGAATTTTTAGGGACCAAACAGAGAAATGTCTTGTTAATCTCCTTAAGCAATACTCCTTTTAGAAAAAATTCATGCACAGCCTCCGAAATTCATAACCTCTATGGTTTGTAGCAGAAAACTCTAGTTCACACTATTAAAAGCTTTTTGTAAGTCCACTTTAATAGTACAGTTTAGAGGGTTTTTTTCTGTGATTATACCCTTTCAAAAGCTCTTGTATTAGAAGAATATTATCCCTAATATCCCTGTTACTCATAAAAGCTCCTTAATTGTGACTGATGAGAAAATGTAGAACCTCCTTCGGTTTATTTGCCAAAATCTTGATCTTATAGAGGAAATTGGTACAAGAAATAGGTCTGAATTCACTCCAGGAGGTCGGGTTAGAATTTTTAGGGACCAAACAGAGAAATGTCTTGTTAATCTCCTTAAGCAGTACTCCTTTTAGAAAAAATTCATGCACAGCCTCCGAAATTCATGACCTCTACGGTTTGTAGCAGAAAACTCTAGTTCACACTATCAAAAGCTTTTTGTAAGTCCACTTTAATAGTAAAGTTTAGAGGGCTTTTTTCTACGATTATACCCTTTCAAAAGCTCTTGTACTAGAAGAATATTATCCCCAATATTCCTGTTACTCATAAAAGCTGCTTAATTGTGACTGATGAGAAAATGTAGAACCTCCTTCGGTTTATTTTCCAAAATCTTATAAATGATCTTATAGAGGAAATTGGTACGAGAAATAGGTCTGAATTCACTCCAGGAGGTCGGGTTGGAATTTTTAAGGACCAAACAGAGAAATGTCTTGTTAATCTCCTTAAGCAGTACTCCTTTTAGAAAAAATTCATGCATAGCCGCCTCCTTAACTAACCCCCCTCTTCTTGATCTAAAACTGGTCTAATTAACAAAGAAGCCTCATGTTCAGGAATTCTTTCTTGAATATACTACTTTAGATTAGCTCCAAATCCTAGAGGGGCAACGTCTGAACCTAGGAGATTTCTGTAGAAATTTATTGCATCCTTTGCAATTCCATCTTGTCCATACACAACCTCTCCAGTTTCAGATTTATTAAAGTGATTCTGTTTACATTCTTTCTACCTAATACTGAATTAAAAAAGAACTTAGTACATCTATCTCCTTCCTTTATCCAATTGATTCTGGCTCTCTACTTCAATAAAGAGCATTGATTGTCCACCAATTGCAAGTATTTCTTAAGGGCTTCCTTTTCAGCTGAAGCTAGTGATCCATCTATAGGATTTTTTGCCAATGATTTTTGTATGACTGAGAGTTTATCTCTAATAGTTTCTATCTCCTTAGAGATATTCTGACCTCTCTTTGAGTTTAGGCTCTTTAGTTCCTTTTTAATAGACTTAAGCTTTTAGAGGCATATGTACTGTTTAGTTCCATAAAACTCACACTCCAACCCCTTCCTTATTGCTTCTTAAAACCCCTCCATATTTACTAGAAAGTTGTTGAACCTTGAAAGAATGAAGGGTTTTGGTTATGGTAAACAAATTTTCAATCCTCATAGGAGTATGGTTAGAAATTCCAGGGTCTAGAAATTTTGCCGAGCTTCCTGAGAAAACATTGAGCCATTCCGCATTAACCATTGCCCTATCCAATTTTTTTCCTAATGTGCCAAATAGAGCTTTCTTTGTTTGACCAAGTGAATCTATAGCCTTCAAATTTTAGATTCATAAGTTCCACATCCTGCATACAATCGAACATATCAGAGAAAGAGTTGAATAAGTTACAATTCCTTCCACTTCCAATCTGAATAGAGTGGCATTAAAGTCACCACTAACCAACCATGGAGCATTAATCGAAGTCTTAATTCTTCGTAGAGAATTCTAGAGTTCAGTTCTTTGGAACACAGTATTAAAACCATAGAAAAATGTAGCTAAAGCACAATAATTTTTCATTTTGAAATAGAGCTCAGTGTGAATAAACTACTAACTAGATTAGAGAGCTTTCACATCCAAACATTCCCTATCATAAGCAATAATAATCCTTCCATAGGCATGACTTTGGTGGTTTGTAAGAAACTGCCATTTGCTATCCAAACAACATAGTTTATTCAAATTAACTTCTTTAATTTTGGTTTCCAAACAACAAAAAACTGCAGGCTTTTCCTTTAGAACAAAATCCTTAATGCATTTAGCTTGGAGGGGTTATTTATTTCACAGACATTCCACATAATCAGAGTCATATGAGATTACTTTTTCCTTTGGAGCCTTTCCTACTGCTCCTATTACTTTTCCTAGAGATAACTTGCTCAAGTTGCTCCTCTTGAGATACTCCATTCTGCATATCAACCTTTTGTAGACTTTTTTCATACTAAATAGGATCTAAGGCTTCTCTACTTGGAATAACTCCACTAGTTTCCAGAACATTCTGCCCCTTATTCATTAGTGTATTATTTTGGTCACTGGGTGGGTTCTGAAATGCTCCTTCCTACTGGTCTGAGATTGGGCTTTTCTCCTGCTGGATGCTCTCCCCATTTATAGGAGAAACTTTTTCAACTAGAACTAGTTCATGGTTTTCAGATACTTGTTTTGCCTCCTCACATTCTTTGTTGTCCCCCAAAAAATTCTTTTCCATACCCATCAGCTCCCTATATTCACCTTTAATAACGACTTTTCTCGTAGGTTTGATTCTTTACCTTGAGCCTTAAGAGATGGTTTCCATTGGTAAGTTACCATAACTTTATCCTCCTTAAGAAAGTGTTCATTTACTAACCTTAGGATAGGGATGTTGTCTTTCATTTCTTTAGAAATATCCATACTCACACATAAACGAGCAAATCCTACCCTTTTCCTCAACGCAGTGTTTTCATTCATACATATTGGTTTCCTTAAGTAACTAGCTAGCATACTCAATCCCTTGGTAGTCCAATATTCCAAAGGAATGTTGTGAATGTTCACCCATAGAGAAATGTTCTTCATTATGATTTTTTCTAATTCCATACCCGGTTGCCAATTTTGAAGAAATAAAGAGAGTAGAGAGATATGCCAAGGGCCTTCTTTAATTACCTTTTGAGCTTCCGATTTCGAAGAGAAAAAGAATATCAAGTTATCCTCCTCAATTAGCATTACCTCCATAAGACCTCTTCCTTTTCAATTTCTTTGTGCCCATGCTTGTATCACTGGAAAAGCAGGGTTTTTGTCCATAAAAGACCAACTTGGGTGGCTTCCCATATCCTAGCTCCTTCCTGCAGAATATCTAGACTAGGAGCCACTATTAACTTCCCATCAATCTCCATAGGTAAACTGAAAACCAAGGATGAGCCAGAGTTATCTCCCACGACTCGCTTCCATATTTTCCTAGGTCCACTAATAATGTCACCTACGGTATGGACAAAAAGTTCTGGAGAAATGGCAGAGGTAGAGGGAGGGATAGTTGAAGAGTGGGATGGAGAAGAAGGATGGGCTGTAGAAGTTTTAGGAGGGGAGGAGGGTTTAGGGAGGGAAATTGGAGAAGAGGTTGTTTTAAAGATAGTTGATAATGGTGGAAAGTTTGTCTCCATTTTAAGTTTGGAAACCAACAGGACATTAAGGAAACGAGAAAGCTGGATAAGAGCCTAAAGGTCTGTGATGATCAGATGGAGGATGAAATAGTACAGATCTAGAGTTAGGGTTGAGCGTGTGGAAGAGGAGATTAGAGAGAAGCTAGAGTTTCTCTCTCATAAAGTTAGGACGATGAATAGCCACTTAGCAATTAAAATTCAAAGAATGTTTCTAAGAGTGTTGAGTGAATGAAGAAATAGTGAGATGTGTTTGTTGATAATTATCATTAATTACAAAAAAGAATGTAATATTTTAATAATTTCAATAATAAACAGTTTATAAAATATTTTAAAAATAAAATAAAATTTAGATCAGTTATCAAACCATCATCCAATTCCACCATAACCATTCCATCTTCAAGAACTCTCTCCACAAGTCGATTTGATTAAAGATGTCAATATTGGCCCCGGCCCGGCCTGTGGTCAACGTGTTTATCCCGGTCGAATCGACCCATGAGCTGGTGGGTGTGGCCTGTGGACTGGCGGGCTAGGCCATGGGCCAGGGTGGACGGGTTGTGGGCCGGCCCGTGGCTCGCCCATCACCCAAAAAAATTTAATAAATATTTTAATTATTTATTAAAATAATTAATAAATAATTTAAGTAAATTAAAAATTTATAATTAATATAATTCATAATTTGAACAATAACTTTTAATTTTTTAACTTTTCATATAAATTT
>JAOQML010152839.1:0-14202 GCA_027568935.1 Erythroxylum urbanii | reverse complement strand
ACACACACACACACACACACACACACACACACACACACACACACACACACACACACACACACACACACACACACATTTATATCATTCATTCATTTTCTTTCCAATTTTTCCATACAATTCACCTAAAATTCATGTCAGACATCATCCAACATATCATAAACCATTTCAACTTCATTACTTTCGACATACATAACATATGCTAATTTTTCCAATTAATAAGATAACACTTCATTTAACAATTTCAATGCCAAAAATACACTTAATGACCATCCTTAATCACATTCACATAGTTATTACTTCATAACCATACTTTTATGCCAAAAATGTCCTTAAGGTTAAGGTTAACATATCTTTTATCAAACTTTTCCAATTCAATCCTTTTTCATTTATTTACTTCACTATCATCAAAACCATGCTATGAACATCATAAAACATTAAAATAAAATTTTTGGATCAAATCACACTAAAAAGACCTAGCCATGGCCGATTCTTCCTATCTTAATTTCTTGGTTTACTTTCTTAATTTCAACCATTAATTGCTTCTAATCTCATTATCTACTCCATGGCAAGTCAAAAATCATCATTGATTTTGAAGACATTTATTCCACTTAAAAACCCATAAAAATTAGAAATTTAAGCTAGGAAAACTTACCACTTTTTCCTTTAATCTTTTGGGTATTTGATGAGCTTCTATTCTTGATCAAGATCTCTTCACTTCTAACTCAAAACCCATGAAAAATGGCAGCCCTCTTCTTCTTCTCTCCTTCGCCGAAACTTAAACCTTTGTTTCTCTCTTCTTTTCCTTTTGTTTCACTCTCTCATGGCTACACCACTCTCACGGTTTCACTAAATGAATGGAGCAATTTGTCTTAAGTTTTGGCTTTTATACTCTTTAATGTTTTACACATGTCACCTTCCTATTAGTCTACCCTAATGACTCATTAATCTACTAACTTTTATGCCAAAAAGACCAAATTGCCCTTTGTGAGTTTAATTCACCAATTAACCGAATTAAATTTTGAAAATATTCGGTAACCGTCGTATTATGAAATTGATTACTCTAATTAGGGTCAATACTTATTAATTGGATGCTTTAAAAAAATTGAATGGGTTTTAAATCATCAATACCTATTATTTTTTAAAAAGGGCATTTTAGTTCTAAACTTTCAGAACTCCCAAATTGTTTATCATTGGACTCTGATACTTATTTCAAATAATTTTCAATATTTCGGGGTCAGGTTCCCCAAAACTACTATTCACTCAAATTTACTATTCATCCATAAACATTTTTCACTGAAAATAAAAATTTATATTCAATGAAAGGAAAGGCTCAGGATTTTACAAAGACATTTTATCCAGTTGAACTTGATTGTAAAGTTTGATAAATTTTATGAACCAAAAAGCTAACCTAATAAAATTCGGTTTTTTCTAGACTAGACCTTCGAGATTTTTTTAAGATTCATACATGCATTGATCCAGTCGAAGAACCTGCTCTAGAGCTGCCCATCCTACCTCCTCTACGCTCTTGACAGCCCATCTTTGTCTCAATAGAGTCTTTCAGTCAAACTTTATGATTAAATATGACATATTTAATAAATAAGGATTAATATGAGATATTGGATCTTATTTGGGCAAAATTAGTATTTGATCAGAATTATTTCTAATTCTAATTAAAGTTTAATCGAAATTAGAATTTAATTTTAATTAATTACTAAAACATCCAAAGCTTATTATAAATAGGTTTAAGCTCTAATGGAGCTAGCACTTCTTGCTTAACTCTCTCTATAAGAATTATAAAGTTTTTTCAGCCTATTATATGGATATCATTAGAGGTCCGATGCTTGTGCAGCTACGGTGGTTGAGATGGATTTTGGAACAGTTTGAGGGATAAAACAAGAATATGATCAAGCTTTGGAATAAAGTACGAATTACAATTCATGTTTTATTATGATTTATGCGTTAACTATTTTATATAATTAAGTATTGGTTTTCAAGAAATCAAAATACAAAAAAATTTTGCAATTATTCCACTGCGTTTAAGATCTGATCTAGCCCCAATTTCCCAATAGGTAGGTGGTGAGAATCTAATGGGGATATAGAGGTAAATCAATAAAGAGAGAAGACGAAATAGAGTTAGAGATGTGGGGACAAATCAAAGGAGTTGGAGGTTAGAATGTTGGAATGTCGTTGAATGGAGACTAAAGAGTTGAAACCAAAAGCCTTGGAGAAAAAGTGAGGAAAACTGGAAAGTTGGGTTGTGTTTTGCGGTGGGTGAGTTTGGTATGTCTGTGAGATGGACAAAATTAGGGTAAGTGAAGATGGTTTTATTTTTTTCAATTTGATCCTTTAATTTTTATAATTTGTGAATCTGCTAGGTAACTACCAGTATTTTGGTTACTAATCGATACCTAGCAAAAAATTTAGTACTAATCGATATCCATAATCAATATGGTATCAAAGATATAAGTAACATTTTTTGGCCAATACAAAATGGTACTCATACTACTGGCTTCTAATCCTCCATCTAGAATTTTTCAAAATTTTCTTAGCATATTTCTTTTGACAAATTAAAAATACTTTGATGATTTTGTTTGATTTCTATGCCAAAAAAGAATGTCATTAATTTCAAGTCTATCATCTCAAAAACTCTCTATTTTTTTTAACTACATTATTTTCTATCACTAATAGATTATCCACATATAATGAAACAATTACAATATTTTTATTAACATATTTAAAATAAAGTGTGGCCTCACTCAAACTCTTCATAAAATCTAGGTTCAATAGATATTGATGAGTTATGTTATATCGTGCCTTTATAGCCCACTTTAAATTATATAAATTCTTTTCTAATAGATAAACCTTTTTCTCCTTGACTTTGACAACAAAACCTTCTGGTTGCTCAATGTAAATTTCAATCAATGTCAGCAATAATATGATAGTATCTAAACGTGTAATTAGAATAAAAGTTTCTCAGTGATTAACACCAAATTATTGAGCATAGCCCGCATTATAAGCCTTGCCTTTGTTTATTAATGAAGCCATCAACATTTAATTATGTTTTGAACAACCATTTAACACTAATAATCTTTATATCCTCAAAATTTTCAACTAGCTCTCATACCTTATTTTTTTTAATCATACTTGACTCCTCTTAAATTACAACTATCCATTGTGGATTCTTTTCATCTTCTTCATACTTTGCAAGTCCAAAAATAGCAGCACTACATTTCTAATAAATATTAAAAAATATCCTAGTACCTCTAACAAGAGGTTCATTAATTTCTTCTCCTTGTTTCCATGTTAGATTAAAGTTTTGATTCTCTTCTTTGCTACCACAACTCTATTGTTGATTTTCAATAAACTAAACATCTCTACTCACCAGGATCTTTCCTATTTAAGGCTGAAAGATTTTGTAAGCCTTGGTAACATTGTTGTAGCCAATAAAGATGTTATGTTTTACTCTCTTATCTAGCTTATCCTTATTCACTTAGAAAACATGTGAAAGCTAATACAACCAAATATTTTAAGATTTTGGAAGGATGGTTTGTATCCATATTAAGTTTCAAATGTACTTTTCATTTTGAAAGCCTTATTAGGAAGCTTATTTAATAAAAAAATTGTAGTCATTATTGCTTTTTCCCAAATCCAATTTTTGTATACCTTTTTCATGTAACATACATTTGATAATTTCTATTATGGTTCTACTTCTCATCTTACTTTATTTTGCTATGAAGTGTAGGAAGTAACAAGATGATACTCAATTTTAACTTCTTCATAAAACATTATAAACTGTTACAAAGTGTACTCCCTCCCATTGTCTAATCTTAAAACTTGAATTTTGTGGCCACTTTAATTCTCAATTAAGGTTCCAAATCTCCAAAAAAAACCTTTAACTTTTGAATTAAACCTTATAAATATATCCAAAATATTTTAGTTAGATCATCAATAAAGGTAATATAATATTTAGCTCCTTTTAAAGATGAAATAGGATAAGGTCTACATAGATCTATGAGAATAAGTTGCAACTTATAAGATGCTCTTCAGTTTGTATTTGAGAAGAGTCGTTTAGTTTGCTTGCCAAATTGACAAACACAATAATTTGATAAATTTTCTTTCAATTGAGGTAGATCTTTTACTAATTCCAATTTCTTCATTAGCAGTAAAGTTGCATGATTAAAATTCCCCAGTCTATTATGCAAGAAGTCTATAATACTGATTAAACTTGGTAATGCATCTTATTTTACTCCATTAGATCCAATTAGACGTTTTTACCTCTTATTTTAATTTTTAACACATCATGATCATTTACATCTCTGGTTAAGCATTTCTTATCCTTAAAAGACTTTTGTAATCTTTTTCCAAAAATGTATCACAATCAATAAATTTCAAGTTCAAAAAGAACACTAGTGATAAGTTTTGAACATGTACAACTTTTAATAGCTACAGTCCATTTGCCTTTTAGAGCTATATACTCCTCATTACCAATCGTGATCATTGAATTTATTAAGCTTCTTAAAAAGTTATTTAACATAGGTCACGTGATTGGTCAAATCATTATCATTGAATCAACTTTCACTTAAACCACAACTAGGAAAACATTTTGCCACAAACACTTGCTCCTCCTCTCCATCTTGATCTCCCGTTTGAGCCTCATTTTAAGGGTAAAAACTATGTTTGTAATTCTTCTCATGACACCCCATTTTATTACATTTTTGCATTTCACATATGGCCTTCTCCAACATTCAAAAGGAAGATGACCTATCTCATCTTAATATTGATAAGAACATTTCTTCTTCTTATTATCGATAGTAATCATTCATAGCAGCCTCATCAGCATTTTTTTGTGGTTCTTTTTTTCTTAATATTGTGATTCATTTTGAGCTTAACTTGCAAGGCTCCTTCTACTAAATATTTTTGCCTCATCAATCTTCTTTGCTCTTGTATATGTAATGGATGTAATAATTATATCAAGGTAATATTTGATATGTCTTTAAAGTTTTTCAATGAGCAAATTATTCCCTCAAATTTTTATGGGACTATAACAAGAATTTTTTAATATTTCTAGAATTAGAAAATTCAATTCCATGTAACTTTATTCAGTTCCAAGCAACCTTACACCATTAGTAGCGTTCAAAATTCTATAAAAGTATTATTTAATTATCACTAAGTCCTTCATCTTTTGTATTTCAAACTCTTATTCAGCACTGCATCACTTTGATGTTCTCATTTGCATCATACTCTTGTTTTTAAAAAATCCTTATTTCTTTACTACTTTCAGGGTCATAACTTTGGTAAAAATTAATAATAAGATAGCAGTAAATAAACATGTTTTTGCCTTTAACTTTCTTTTCTTCTTCTCTTTGTGATTTTTTATTTCAGCAAGTGTTGGATTATTGGGCAACAAAGAAATCTCATATTTCTCTTTAACAACTTCCCAAAAATTATTTGGATCCATAGTTCTTATTGCTCAAACGTGCATTTTTACCACCAAAGATTAGTGGTCTAACAGTGAATGGTAAGTCTAAATCCATTATTTGATGCATTTGTAGAAAAATTGGCTAGTTCTTTTTAGAATTCTTAGAAGCACTCACAAATCCCATAAAAACAGATTATTTGATACCAAATTTTACGATTTAAAACAAAAAATTTGAGAAATCACACAAAAATTGATTACAAATCATTTTTTTACTAATTCAAAACGTACTTAAACACAAAAACAAGGCAAGAAAATTTTGAACATGATTACCTGATCTTAGTTTTGAACAATTTAAGTCAACGTACTCAGTGCATAAGGCTCTCTGCTTTGTAAAGTTATGAATAATTAATTTTTAGTAATTGATAAAAACATAAGTGAATGCATAAAAAATATAAGACTTGACTAAAAAACTTTAGATACAACATATACAGGTGTACAAACTATCATTATCAGTAACATCTATAGCTAGTGAGACAATTTTCAATAATAATGATCAGTACCCTTCAATACATGTTAATCACTTTAGAAGTTTTAGACAAAAGTATATGGTTTTTGCGGTATTGCAACTTGAGTGGTCCATTGCTGATGCGATCCAAGAAAAAGCATGCGCATAACTGGACCAATAAAATGCAGTCATAATTCTGTCAACTTCCAAAACGATCAGATTTTTGCATTTTCGGAATCAATTTTGCATTTTTTCTATTTTTGGAAACTTTTTGATTTGTCATAACTTTTAGTAGGAATGTTTGTTTTCAATGCAACTCATTATGCTTTCTATATTTTTCTGTCTATTTTCATAATAAGAATATTTTAGTACTTTTCCCTTTTTGGTAATTTTTAGGGTTTGACTATTTAAGTCAACCAAATTACATATTTTGTAGTTTTTTGATGAATAATGGATCTGGACAGTTGTGTGCCTTTCTTTGCCATATTTCCTAGCATTCGTGTTGAATCAATAAGTAAATAGTGTTGTTACTATTATTCGTGATTCGAATCAACAGTATCAAGTTGTACTCTTGTTTCACATTGTTTAGTTACATCAGTTGGTATTAGATCTAATTTTGACCTCTGTGATTATGCAGCCATAAAAGGCTTACCAGATGGGAGAGTGTATGACCGTGACGAGATTCAACAGTTGGTTGCTCAGATCGTAGATCGCCATACGGAGATTGCGGTAGAACATATGATGGCGAGATTCAACGAGGTATTAGGAAATTTGAATATTCCTAGTCATCGCAGTAATCCAGTACCTACAGATGTTGATGATGATTCTGAAGATGGAGAGGATGATGAATATTTCAACGAGCCTGGCGCAAGCACCCTAAAATGTTTGTTGAGAGAGATCAGCGGAGATGGGAGACTCGAATGAGGATGGAAATTCTTGAGTTGTTTCCTAGATTGGCTGGCTACTATAAAGGAAATTCTAGATTTCAAAAGTGTACTTGAAATAAATGGGTGTAATTAGTGGCTACCAGATTTTGAAATAGGGCCACAGGTTGGTGACAGCAATTAAAATTAACCTGACAAAGATTAAGTAACTCTAAATTGTCACATGGGAAAAGATGAAGAAACATATGCATGACAATTTTCTACCCTACAATTTTCAATGATTAATATACCAAAGGTTGCAAATTTTGAAGAGGGCATGAGATCAGTAGGTAAATATACTGTTGAGTTCTATCAACTCCTAGTCAGAAGAAAAATTGAAGAGACTGAGGAGCAATTGGTGGCGAGATACATTGATGGACTGAGAATGCAAATCCAAGATACTATCAATATGTTAGATCATGTTTCTGTTTAGGCAGCGTATTAGAGAGCACTAGGGGTGGAGAAACAACAGCGACGGGCAAATTCTAATATTGTAGGAAGTGCTAGCTATGGTGATGGCAATAAAAGTGACGCTTGTGACAATGGTAGTAATCGTGCAGGCATTAGTAGTTTTGTTAATAATCCTACTAGGTTCAACAAATGTGGAACAAGTTGAATTAAGTGTTTCGGTTATGGTGAAGTAAGGCACAAAAAAGAAGTTTGCAAGATTGTGGAAAAAGGGCTCTCTTTGTAGATAACAATGAGGAAGAGGTGTATGTCTGACAAGGGGATTGTGACTAGAGATGTGTGTATCGCATTAGTCGTTTGGAGATCCTGTATGACCCTAAGAGCAACTATCGATGATGACTTGTTAGGGAATAATATCTTCCAGTCCATTTATACCGTCCTGGGGAAGGCCTGCAAATTTATGATTGATACCGATAGTTGCAAAAATATTGTGTCAGCTAAAGTAGTACAAAAATTAGGCATCAAAATGGAGCAACATCTGAAGTTGTGCAATCTGGCTTAGCTAGAAAACGGTGTTGAGGTAACAGTTTCTAAACGAGCTTTAGTTTCCTTTTCCAATGGTTCTAAGTGTAAGGATTATGTGTGGTTTGATGTTGTTGTTATGGATATGTATCATTTGTCATTGGGACATCCGTGGCAATTCGATAGAGGGATTACACAATATGGTAGAGCCAATACTTATAGTTTCATGTTTAAAGGAGTGAAAATTATGTAAGTGCCCTCTAAGGAATTTGTCGAGAACAAGTCTATGAAAGACAATGTTACTTTATTATCTCGGGCCAAGTTTGAAGAAGAATTGCAAGATGTCGAGATGGTGTATGCCTTGGTAGGGAATTAGGTAGTTGAAGATGTTGCAACACCTAATGCAGTGGCATTGTTGTTCACTAAATTCCAGGATGTTTTTCCTGAGGAGCTACCCGACAAATTACCTCCATTGCGGGATATTCAATACCAGATTGATCTTGAGCATGATGCTTCCCTCCCACATCGTCCTCATTATAGAATGAGTCCCAGCGAGCATGAAGAGTTAAAGAGGCAAGTTAAAGAGTCATTAGAAAAGGGGTTCATTCATGAGAGTATGAGTCCTTGTGTAGTTCCAGCCCTTATCACTCCAAAGAAAGATGGTTCTTGGTGCACATATGTGGACAATAGTGCAATCAACAAAATTACTGTGAGGTACTGTTTTCCTATTCCTCGTTTAAATGATTTTCTTTATCAACTGAGTGGTGCCAAAATATTTACCAAACTGGATTTGAAAAGTGGGTATCACCAAATTTGAATTAGACTTAGGGATGAGTGGAAAACATAATTTAAAAAGAGGGAGGGATTGTATGAGTGGTTAGTGATGCTGAAACGCACCTAGTACCTTTATGAGGATGATGAACCAGATTTTGAGGCCATTCATTAGCAAGTGTCTTATAGTGTACTTTGACGATATTTTGATCTATAGTGATAACCCAAAAGAGCATCTTCAACACTTGCGGGATGTTCTTATTGTTCTTCGTAGGGAGAAGTTTTATGCAGCCACAAAGAAGTGCCCTTTCATGACATCCAAGGTCCTTTTCTTTTGTTATGTTTTTTCTGGAGATAGCTTGCAAGTTGACGAGTCCAAGGTTGAAGCAGTTCGAAATTGGCCTAGACCCAATACCTGTTTCATTCCAGACTTCAGTACCATTATGACGCCTATCACTGACTATATGAAGGGGATGAAATTTTCCTGGACTAATGAAGCAGAGGATGCATTTTAACTAGTCAAACAATGCCTCATTACAACTCCAATTTTAGATTTCTACAAACCTTTCGAGTTCCATTTGATGCATCTAAGGTGGGCATTAGAGTAGTCTTAAGTCAAAACAGCAGGCCTGTTGTATATTTTATTAATAAATTTTCTGGTCCGAAGTTGAGATACAACACCTATCATGTAAAATTCTATGTTGTGGTTTAATCAAGCATTGGATACACTACCTTTTCCACAGGGAATTTATTCTCCACACTGATCATAAAGCATTGAAGCATTTGCATAGCCAAGACAAAGTGTCTGCCTGACATACCTCATGGGTTGCATACCTAGAATGTTTCACTTTTGTTGTTAAAAACAAGTTTGGTTTGACTAATCGAGTTGCTGATGCGTTAAGTAGAAGGAAGAGCCTCTTGAACAGAATGAATATGGAGGTACCTGGATTTAACTCTTTCTCCAATTTACTTGATACTGACCCATTCTTTTTTAACATTCTAGCAAAAATTAGAGCTAGTGAGAAGACATCATACTTCTGCAAAATGACTTTTTATTTAAAGGGAACCAATTATACATTCCTGATTCTAACTTACGGCTACATATTATTACTGAATTGCATGGGGAAGGACATGTGGGGCGTGACAAAACCTTGAAGTTAGTGCAAGCTTCCTAGTTTTAGCTAACCATCCGAAAGGAAGTCAAAGGTTTGTGTAACTCTTTTGAATTTGCCAAGTTTCGAAGGGAACAGCAATTAATGTGGGCTTTTATCGGTCTTTGCCTGTTTTTACACAACCTTTGGTTAATATAAGTATGGATTTTGTGTTAGGGTTACCAAGAACACAGCGAGGTAATGATTCCATCTATGTTATTGTTGATCGTTTCTCTAAGATAGTTCATTTTATTCGTTGCAAGAAAACTACTGATTTCATTTGTGTGGCGCAATTATTCTTTAGAGATGTGTACAAATTACATGGCCAGCCATCTTTCAATTGTATCTTATAGAGATACCAAGTTCCTTAGCCATTTTTGGCGCAGCCTATAGAAAGTGGTAAATACAAGACTGAGTTTCAGTAGTACTTATCACCCCCAAATTAATGGGCGGATTGAAGTCGTGAATCATTCCTTAGATAATTTGTTGCGGAGTTTGGTTGGTGAAAATGTCAAGAGTTGGGAGATGAAGCTAAGCCAGGCTGAATTTACACACAACCATGCAGTTAATCGTAATATCGGGTATAGTCCCTTTCAGATTGTGTATTATGTTCTTCCTCGTGGTCCTTTTGATTTGTTGCCTCAACCTAACATGACAAGAGTGTATGGCAAAGTAGAAGATTTTGTTACTGGATTGCAGGATGTCCATAAGGTTTGTTCATGAAGATTTGTTAAAGGTTGTCGATAAGTACAAAGAAGCTGCTGATAAGAAGAGATGACATGTTGAGTTCAAAGTGAGTGACTTCATGTGGGTAGTTCTGATCAGGGATCGCTTTGCTATTGGTGATTACAATAAATTGTCTGCTCCAAAGATTGGTCTTATGGAGATCATCGAGAAAATCAATCCTAATGCTTACCGTATGAAGCTGTCAAGTCATATTCGTACGACTGATGTGTTCCATTTGAAGCATTTGATTCCCTTTTCTAGTGATTTGTTAGATGATAACAATTCCAGGGCGAATTATGTCCACCCCGAGGAGAATGGTGTAGTCCAAGAGATAGCGTACGCATATCTGGACAGATTTGACAAAATGCGATCGTAATTCTGTCGACTTCCAAAATGGTCGGATTTTTGCTTTTTCATAGTCGATTTCGCATTTTTACTATTTTTGGAAATTTTTGATTTGTCATAACTTTTAATAGGAATGTCAGTTTTCAATGCCACTCGTTGCATTTTCTAGATTTTTTTGTCTAATTTCATAATAGGAATATTTTAGTATTTAGCTCTTTTTGGTAATTTTTAGGGAAGTCACCCGAACTATGTATTTCATAGTTTTTGATGAATAATAATCATGACAGCTGTGTGCCTTTTTTGGCCTCATTTCCTGACATTTGTGTTGAATCAACAAATAAATAGTGTTGTTACCAGTATTCATGATTCGAATCAAAGATATCAAGTTGTACCCTTATTTTGCATTATTTCCGCTACATCAATTGCATAAACCTGAAAGAAAACATATATTGGCCCTATTTGGCAATCAGCTGATTGCATTAACTGTTAGCTGATAACTGATTATATTAGCTGATTTGACCAGCGGATTGCATTAGCTGTTTGTTAGAAATATTTGGTAAAATGAGTTGTTTAGTATTAACTGTTTATGTGTAAAATGACTTATGAGGACATGACTTTAAAAAAATTATAAGGGTATGAATATTATATATCTTAGTATTTCGTCGAATATTCTTATAAAAATTTAGATTTTAGAGAAGTCATGTTCACTTGTACTGTTTCATCATATATAAAAAATTTATGCAATTCTTTCTATTTTTATTTTCGTTTAAGGTCAACATTTTATTTCTAACATATAAATGTATAAAACAATTATAAGAACAAACATTGTTCCTAAAACGTAGGTATTTAGGAATTTCAATTAGGTTGTCCTACTTACTAAAAATTGTTGTATATTAGAACTAACAAAAATATGATGCGTGTGATACTTAATTAAGAATACAATTTAACTAGCAACATATTACACAACTTAGCAATAGAATTTAAAGGGTACAATTGACTGTTGATAGTTAGAATTTCTGCTGATGGATGAAAATGTTGGCTATCAGTAGCGTTTTCATCATCGGCTGCTTATCTTAAATTAGTCAGCGTTTTCTGCTACTCTCCAAATAGCTTTCATAGCTGTTTGAAGAGTCAAACAACCAAGACAACAAATCAACTAAAAAAATAGTTGATTGGTTGTTTACCAAACAAGGCCTTAAGTTCTATAGAACTAGCACTTTTTGCTTAACTCTCTCTGTAAGAGTTATAGAGTTCTCTCAATTCATTCTGTGGATATCGTTAGAGGCTAGATGTGCTGCTACGGTGGTTAAAACAAATCGGCTTATGGGAACGGTTCGAGGGATACGATAAGATAAAGATCAAGGTATGAATTAAGTTTTTCGCTCTATTATGATTTGTGTTAATCATTTTATAGAATTAAAGTGATCTTGGTTTTTGGGAAATCCAAATATAAAAAAGTTTTGTAATTATTCCGCTGCGATTAGGATCAGATTCCGATCTGGTTTCCCAACAGGTTCAAACTTTGAATCATCTTTGTATTGATGCCCATGTATAGGATTAGTTAATAAAATTATTTAATTTTTAAAAAAATTGGGGGTTATTTTCTTAAATTTTCAAATTTTGTTGGAGATTGTTATTATATTATTCAAACCTGTAAGAATTGTTCAAGAAGATTTGTTATTATATTATTCAAACCTGTCAGAATTATTCAAGAAGACGCCTATAAATCTTTAGGCAACTCAAGAAAATTCAAAGAGTTCAAATCTAATCCAAAATCATTTGAATTTTTTTCTAGTTTTACTTAGTATCATATATAATTGTTTTGAGAAATTCAATTTTTCAATATTTGTTCTTAATTCTTGATTCTAAAATTGTTTTATTTGCGTTCTTATACCTATTCAAATTTACCTTTATAAAGATTACCTTTGTCGTAGAAAATATGTTAGAATAAATCTTTAAAGTTAAGATTAGTTATGTTATTGTACTTGCTAAATTGGTTAAATAGTAACGTTTTTTACAATGTTATATTTAATTAATATCTTATATAAAAAATTGAAATATAAATATTGAAGATAGATTGTTAGTTGGTTAAAAATAAAGAGAATCTTTGTGATATTTTGGGAGTTTACTTAAAGACTTATTTATTAATTATTATGGTCACGAATCACTTCACATGAGTTGTTTCATAAAGGCATATAATTTATACCTTAAAGGGTTCTGTCATAAATTTAACAATTTGATAATTAATTTTGATGGATTATTATAAATAAATTATTTCATGGATTAATAAGCTTTTTTTAAATAGATTTAATAAACTTTGTTAATTTAATTCAAGCCACTTTTGATCTTTAAAATAATAAGAGTAATTATAATTTGGTAGTAGATATAATCCTCGTAAATTTAACACCTTGATCCATTGTTATATTACTTGATATAATACTTGATCCCTATATGCTTTTAAAATTTCTCTCAGCGAGCAAGTGAAAGTTAGGTATGACTCCAAATTAGAAATATATCGCCCAATGTTTTACCTAAGTACAATAATTATTAGTTAAGAGTTCACCTTAAGAAAAAGGTATGTATTTGTTCTCAAATTGAATCACCCAATGAAAAGCCAGGATCAAATCTTCCGTACCGATTATGATGTTCTTATCATATTTCATTAAATTTTATCCACATATTTACGTAAATCCCACATAATTATATGGATAAGATTTAATAAAACAGAATAACTAGAACAGAGGATTTGATGTGTAAAAAGCCATCATTTTATATTTCTACTGCATTATTCATCAATAAAGTCTTTTGTGCTATAAAAAGGAAAAGTGAACTGACCAACTATAAATAAAACCCCGTATCGTTGCTTCATTGTCAAGCCACTTATGATCGATATTTACAACTTGGATGAGAGAACATCCACAAAATGGAACTTAATTTTTGAATAAAGAACCATTTCTATTGCTTTAACTCAAGTGTTCCATTCAATAAAAACATGAAAACGATCAAAGATGATTTTTTGAAAGGGAAAATAAAACCGAAAATTACATAACGAGTCTACAGAAACAGATCCCCGATCTACCCTCTATGAGGAAATTGTGGCACCCTATGGGTGTAGTGTCAAAATAGGTGACCCCAATATCTACATGTTCAGCATAGTGCGCCAGCCAGTCAACACATCTGTTGCTCTCTCGATAAACATGTCAATGAACAACAGTCTAGTTTCGGTGAAACAGCTCGTCTATGCACAGGACGATAGAGTTGTGGGTCTGAGCTCGGTCGTCTACTGAGGAAAGGATACTGATCATTGTTGCCGAGTCCACTTCAAGTTCCACTCTGCGGTATCCTTGATTCCATACCAGCGTAAGGCCAGTGTAGACTCCCCAAAGTTCGGCATTGAGCGATGAGCACCAGCCGATGTTTTGAGAGAAGCCT
>JAOQML010152812.1:0-14204 GCA_027568935.1 Erythroxylum urbanii | reverse complement strand
TAGTGAATTGACATTTAAAAAGACATTTTCAAATATCAATCACAAATGAATTACTAATTTGAATAAGGTATAATTTAATTAACTTTTACAATTTATTTTTTCAAGTTACTCAATTATTAAGATCTAATTACAAAATATTAAAATTTTAATTTTTTATTGCGCTCGTGATTGGATTACTATTGGCTTCTTAGCAGTAGTATCATAGTCTTCTTTAATTTATTAACCTGATTATTATTGATTTGATAAAAGTAAGGCTTAAAACTATTACCTAGGGATTGTTTTATTTTTTAAAAAATTGAAACTCCCCTTTATTTTGAGTTTTCTAGAAAACCACGCCTCCCCTATCATACTTTATTCTTGTTTTCTAAATCGGCACACAATGGCATGTTTATTTGTTTTTGTGGTTTCTGAAAATAACTTATGCATGCCCTGTGGCTAGGTTCTGAAAGTACAAAACTGAATGTCACCTTGTTTTTGATGTTTCTGGTTTATAGTGTTCTGGAAAATAATTGATGCATGCCCCCTAGTTTTAGATTGATTTTGGTTACCTGGATATATATTTTATGATGTGTTCGAATCAGAGACAGGAGACGTAGTCTCCTACAGTAAGCTTCCACCATAGTTGAATATGACTGTTGGTGATGGAGCTGGCAACTGGCGAAACTTGCCTAAGATGGGGAAGCCAGGATGCCAAAGTAAAGAAGAGCGACCGGTGGGAAAAGGGAGGCTGTGAAGCATTGACGATGGAGTAGTAAATGACTGTTGGAGGTGGTGAAACACAGCCGAGACGGCTGGAGGAGAAATAGCGGGTGGTAGCGCAGGACCAAAATTGTATGGAAACCCCAGCTAGAAACGATGATATGCCCACAACAGGACCAGTATATGGTGAGAAGACACTGCTTGCAGTCAACGCTTAATGTTGACTGAGTGTGTGCACTGTAAACGCCAGACAATCCTCAAATTCATTTTTATGTTATTTTTATAGTTCAAAAGTCTTATCTTTAATGAAATTGATTTACTTGAGATTAAGCTGGTTTTGAATTTCTAATAAATTTGTAAAATTATTTTGTCTAAATGTTTGAAATTTATTTTCAAATGATTATTTTATCAAGAATATTTTGAAATTTAGTTTAATTTTTAAAGAGTTGAATTATTAAATTAAATTAGTTATTAATTCAATAATTAGAGAATCAAGCGAACGTCTTGAAAGATTTCTTTCATAATTTGATTCTGTTAGAACTAATTAATATAACAAGATTATAATATTTTTTATGAGACCTAAATTTTAAAATTTTTAATCCTTTAATTAAATATTAAGTATATGTTAAGAATGTGACAGTGGTGTTCCATTTCTTAAGAATAAAACCAAAGTTCCATTTATTGTAATGCTTGTTAAATAAACTCAAGGTCCTTTAACTTGAATATATTTTATCTTAAATTAATAGGTTTTACTTAACCAAATTTGTATGATTTGGATGAGTGACTCGTGATTATATAAATTTAGAGGCTATGTTAGATATAATATATAAGATATATTTTAATATAGAGTGTTATCCAATGGATCTAGAAGCCACAGAAGATGTGATTGATAAAGTTGTTATTTACGTAATTCAAATTGAGTTAGTTGGGTGACTCAAAAAGTTGATTGGTGCACAAAATAAGGTGAAAAGTTATGAGATTTCTAGAGCATATATCAATGCAAGATGGCAGAAGGATATTTAGTTGAGTTGCATATACTAAAGATGATTAGCTATATTAAAAAATTAAATCAATTTAGCTATGTCATAGGCCATGGCGCTACAGTCTCTTTAATTAGTTCAAGCTTTTATATGAATCAAAAGGATGTCCAATTGCATAAACTACTAAATATGCTTAATAATAAAGATGGATCCCTTAAGAAGAAATCCAATTCTATTCTTGTTGAGAATTCTTCAAGGGAAATGAAAAGAGCTTTAAGAAGAATAAAAACAAGAAGCAGAAGGTTTCTACTAAAGTAACAAAGCCAAAAGATCACGTCAAGAAAAAGAACAATGATAAGGGAACATATTTAAATTGTAGAGATAATGGACATTGGAAGACGTATTGCAAAACTTATAACTAAAAGATAAGAAGCTTGGGGAAGCTACTTCTTCAGGTATGTTTGTGATTGAGATCCATCTCTTTACTTTTGTTGCATATTCTTGCATATTAAATATTGGATTTGGTCTCATATTTGTAATAATATGCAAATATTAATAAGGAGTAGATCATTGAGGAAAGGTAAAATGGACTTGTGAGTTGGCAATAGAGTAAGAGTTGATGAATTAGTTGTAGGAACTTATAGTATAAGTTTACCTTCTAACTTTAAACTATAACTAATTAATTGTTTTTATATTCCAGCTATTATTAGAAACATCATTTCCATTTTCAATTTGGATTTGAATGGATTTGTCTACATTATTAATAATAAGAGTTGTTGGATTACATATAAATGATTTGTAAAAATTAGATATTTGCCAATTCTTAATATAAATATAAACAAAAGAAAGTAGAGTAACCAAAATCCATCTTATTTATAACATTGTAGGTTAGGTCATATCAACAAAACTAAAATATGAAACTTATAAATCTTGTTTGTTAGGAAAGATGACCAAACTAACCTTTAGTGGAAAGAGAGAGCATGCTAATGAGTTACTAGAGCTTATACATTTAGCTGTATGTGGCCTTATATCTACTAGAACTAGAGGTGGATACAAATATTTCATTATGTTCACAGATGATTATTCTAGATATAGTTATGTGTACTTAATAAAACAAAAGTTAGAATTATGTAAGAAGTTTAAAGAATCTACACTTGAGGTTAAGAAACAAACTAATAAGAGTATTAAGAAATTTAGTTTTGATTAAGGTGGTGAATACTAGGACCATGAGTTGCTTGGTTACTTAAAAGATAATTGGTTGGTGTAATCTGCACGTGCACAGAGTCGTTCCTAGTACTTACACATCAAGTATTCCAAGGTGATATCCCACTAGGATTAAACATATGTTTATAATAAGGTTGGTGGGATTGCAATCATTTTCATAGTGTTATACGTGGATGACATGTTACTGATTGGGAATGACATACTAATGCTCCAATTTATAAAGATTTGGTTATTCAAGAACTTCTCCAAGAAGGATATGAGAGAAGTAGCTTAGATTTTTAGAATAAAGAGATATATTGAAGAGGTTGCTTGGCTTATCTCAATCTACATACATAAATAAAGTGCCAAAGAGATTGGTATAGAGAATTCTAAGAGGAAATTTTTACCTATGTTTCCTGAGATTTCTTTCTCGCAAAGTATATGTCCTAAGATACAAAAAGAGAGAGATAAAATGGATTTTCATATGCTTCAGCAATTGAATCAATTATATATGCAACGCTATGTAATAAACCAAATTTCTCTTATACTTTGAGCTAAACAAATAAGTATCAATCTAATCCTGGTGATGGTCATTGGACGCTTGTGAAAAACATATTAAAGTATTTAAGAAGAACTAAAGATGTTTTCTTGGTTTGGAGAAGAGATGAACTGAGAGTTTAGGGATATTCAAATTAAGGATGACAATAGGTTGGTTTGGTTTACTTTTTTATTTTAAATAAACTTTTTGAAAACAATTTTGTTTTACAATTACCAGGCTTGGGGGCGTCAGACCCAAAAAATTAGACCAGAGGCCCTATTAACCTGGGCCTAGTTTGTTGACTTTAGACTAGGTCAAGCCTGAGCCCAATTACCAAGCCTAATTCAAATGCTAATTTTCAGTCTGATCTAAGTGATAACTAATTATAATCAAAGAACATCTTTACTCTAAATGATAGTGTGGTAAGATGGAAGAGTTCCAAGTAGCTAACTATTATAGATTCTATGACCGAGGCATAGTACATTTTCATGTCAAAGGTGATAAAAAAAGTAGTTTGGATCAAGAAGTTCATCACCAAACTTAAAGTAATTCCTAGCATTGTTGAGCCAGTAGTATTATACAATAAAAACAATGATGCCATTGTATGAGTAATGGAAACAACACCTTTTCAAGGGTCCAAACATTTCCTCACGAAATTTCACTTGATTAGTGAGACAGAGGAGGGGAAAGACATAATGTTAGAGTAAGTTCCGACTAAAGAGAATATTTTAGATCCTTTTATTAAGCCATTCCCTCATAAGAGTCATGACCGACATATGGATGAATATGGTATACATAGGCAATTGAATTTAGTGTAAGTAGGAGATTGTTAGTTTATGCCTTTGCAGTTAATCAGTTGGTTATAATTTTATGTATGAGATTATTATTTTAATCAATTCTCAGAATAATTACTTGAGAGTTAAAATTATGATGAGATTATAATTATAGGTTTCAATTTACATTTATGTATGATCTACAAATTGTTCCCAGTTGTAATTTCATCAAGATAGGATATTGATGAAATACTAAAACTAACATATGTTATGTTTCTTTTTTATAAACAAAGTAATTGATCTCTTAAATTAAAATATGGAGATACTTAAACAAAAGTGTCGCTACTTATCAAAGAATAAGTTCATTGAACTGACTTAGTTATGAGGATTCCAAATGAAATATTATTTATATGTTTGTGGATTTTTTTCATAATAATGACTGTATAATTGATTCTTAGACTTGAGATTATTATGACATTTCATATTAGAATTACTATATTTTGATGCTACTTACGGCCTTTTATATTTAGGATAGCTCATTTAGTAGTACTTAGATACAGTGTAAACAGTATGGAGATAGTTGAATAAGTCACTAAAAAATTTGTTATTTTAAAGTAATTAGATAGAATGTTCCAGTTTTCATAATCAAAAATGATTTTAAAGAATTCTCTTACTATAGTGAATTATACACCTCATAAAAACGGTTTCAGCAAGAATTTGTATAAGGTACAATTCAGTTAACTTTTATGATATATTTTTCAAGTAATTCAATTATTGAGATGCAATCTGGAAACCATAAAAGCTTTTTTTTATGCGTTTGTGTCACAATTGATTTCCCAACAAGTTTTTCATACATAATAGGTTTGTGTCATTCTGTTTGGAAGTCGTGATGAGACTAAAACCTTTAGTAGTTAACATAGAGAATTAGGAAAAAGGATCAAGAATTGCAAGAAGTCAAAGATTAAGGTTGATTTTGGGAGTAAGACCTATCAATCACAAATGTTATGGGTTTTACGTATCATGAAACAGTTTTGTATAAAGGAGGGAAAAGAGTCATTTTAATGTTAACGTGATATTTGATTGACGAAATATTAATAGGTTAAAAATTCTCTGCTAGAATTTAATCTATATAATTTTAATATATTAATATGTTAGGTTTAACTTAAATTTTAACGCAAACATTAAAATCTTAAAAAAGATTGGCAATAAAAACTTCAACAATTTATCATCCAACGATAGGATTCAATTACAAAAATAAGCCAAAGTTTGAAATAAATGGTTTATAATTGTTTTCCAAAATTATAATTTTTTACCTGAAATTTTCATGAATAGTAGGTTTTATAACGTTGTTTGGAACTCGCAATGAGACATTAAATCCATTAATAGTTAATATAAAGAATTAGGAAGAGGATCAAGAATTGTGAAAAGTCAAAGATTAAGGTTGATTTCAGCACTAGGAGGTATCACCCACTAATGTTACATAGGGTTCATATATATATATATATATATATATATATGCCTTCAATTCATAAAGTTTGTTCTTTTTCTTAATAAAAATCATATGTTCAAAAAAACATACTGTAATTTTAAATATCCTTATTATTTTGAAAATGATGGTATAAATGATATATAATACTAAACTTTAGCAATAAAAAGTACAACTACCATTTTTAATTAGTGTAAAATATAAAAAAATTCGATTTTTACTTAGTCTTATGATACTAACCAAAATTATTAAAAATAATAATAAAATATTCAAAATTTCTATTTATCATAAAATAACTTGCTATTAATCACATGGTCACAATGTTGATATGTCACGATATGTTAGCAGACTTATTAAGCACATGGCATACACGTGATAACTAAAATATACGAATTATGAAATTAAAGGATGATAAATAAATATTATGGTAAAATTTTCTAACACCCACATGTAAAATTTACTGTCTAGCAGAAAAAGAGTTATAATAAATAAATTAAAGCAGCTTAGGAAATAGATCAAAATTTTTGATCATCCTTATGAATCTAAATGTTGTATTATCATTTTGATATGAAAACATGGCTAATAGGTACTAAGTAATTGGAAATCTCGAAAAGTCGATTAAACCATTCATGAAACAACAGCTTGAGGGATTTATGCGTGTTGCGTTTGCAAACTAATAGCTGATTTTT
Organism: Erythroxylum urbanii; assembly: GCA_027568935.1. Lineage (NCBI taxonomy): Eukaryota > Viridiplantae > Streptophyta > Magnoliopsida > Malpighiales > Erythroxylaceae > Erythroxylum > Erythroxylum urbanii. The sequence goes on along the minus strand of JAOQML010152812.1, from coordinate 7,836 downwards.
GAAAATGGTTCTTCAGAAATGATAATTCCACCCAAAATCTTTACAAGATACAGACATGTCATCATCCTCCAATTATAAATCTATCTTCCACCAATCTTTGCTTCTTTCCTACAACAACGCCTGCTTAGGTTTTGCATTCCCAATTGATTAACCTCTGGCCTCGGTTTTGCCCCGAAATTCTCCAACCTTGTTGCAGCCTTGTTACTCTGACCTAGTCAACTATTCAATCGAAGGCCTACTCAATTGTGCATTTGATGGCTTGCTTGATTGTATAGTACTCGTTTTCTTAGCTTCTGTTTCTGTTTCCAATTTCTTCCAATCTAATCCTTTCTCTACCAATATTTTCTCATGTTGGAGAAAACTTCCGAACATGTCAACAAGTTTGTTATAGCCACATAATCAATTAGTTTTAGCTAACTAATATAATGTAATTCTTTTATTCTTTTGTATCTAAACATGTACAGAGAAGGCCTAATAGAATAAAGAAAGCGAAATCAAACCTTTTTCTTTATTTCTCTCTATTTTCACTTTCCACCATTTCTGCTATTGACTAAGGTCTAAAAATCAAGTTACAAAATGGGATATGGAATTAGAGCTAGATTAAGCTTAATTGAATCTTCAAAAAATATTTTCAAAAGCAGTATATTTTCTTTCTTTTTTTCAATCGATTTGTTTCATCGGTTGGTCTAGTTTTACGTAAGTTTTGTAGACCCAACACCAATTTTTTGCACCCTCACTGTTTGACCTTTTACCTTAGTTAGAATTTTGGTTTCAGTAGTGTCTGAAACTCTTTCTCATTTTACTCACGTTCTAAATGAAAACTTTGTCAATTCATTTGCCAAAGATCCTCACTCATGAGTTCTATATGAATCATTTCAATCATTTGAACCTTAGGTTCTCAACAAAACTTCTTACTGGTGACAAATTTGCCAACTGGAGACGATATTGTGAAATTGATCTTCTTGCTTGCAGCAAGCCTGGCTTCGTTAATGGAAAGCATCCCAAACCTAATGGTTCATTTCCTACGTCTACGTAAAAGGAAAGGTGCAATAAAATGATAATCTCTTGGATTCTAAAATTGGTAGATGAAGACATTGTCGACATTTTATTGTATTGTTCTACTACTACAGATATGTGGAAAGAATTGGAGACCAAGTATGGTCATTCTGCGGGGACTAAGATTTATCAAGGACAGAAAGAGAATTGTCTAATTAACTAAGGTAATCTCTATATGGCGTCATATTTGACCAAACTCAAGAAGTTATGCGATTCTCTCCTGTATTTATGGTTTTGTCCAAGTTTTCAATAAGATTTTTCATGATTAGCAATTAATGCAATTTCTTATTGGCCTAAATGATTAGAAGTATATGATGAAGCCTCTCCCTTTTATTAGTTAGGCCTAAAAACTTGTGTTACAAGAGGAATAATAAACGGAGATTTATAATACTACTACTAGTTCTCTTAATTTTGACTCAGCAGCCTTGGTTTCTTAGAAGTTACAAAGGTTTTTTTAAATAATTACACAAATTCTGCCTGTTCCTCAAAGGAACAACTCTAGTAAAGAAACAATTACTTTTGTACACATTGTAAGATTCTTGGAAATTCTGTGGATCGTTGCTTTAAACTTCATCTTGAACTAATAAATGCTAGAAACAAAAGACTGGCTACTAATATCGGTCCTTCTGATTGTCCATTTGTCACTTCTAACATTCCTAATTATGATGGCTTTCCTAATTTTTAAGCTAATGGAGTTTTTGATGGTATTCCTTATATCACTTTTGAATAGTATCAACAGCGTTTGGCCTTGTTGTCTCATCATAATCTGGAGGCCTTTCCCTCTCGTCCTGTAGCATCCTCTGCTATAATGGCAGGTGACTACTTATATCTCTTTTCTTTTAAGACTAATTTGAAATGGATAATTGATATTGGAGCTACCGATCATATTTTCCCACATCTTGACATTTTTGATACTTGAAAACCTGTTCCATATCATTTCACTATTAACTATACCCAATGGCAGTAAAGGCCCAGTTAAACATATAGGTACTGTCAAGTTATCCCTAATATAACCCTCTGTCATGTACTGTATATCCCTGATTTTTAGCTTAATCTCCTTTCAGCTAGCAAATTAATGAAACAACTTTTCCCTAGCTTATTGTTTTAACCCACTAAATTCAAGTTGCTTCAATAAGAAGAACAATGGCTTAACTTACAATTAGTGGAACTTCTAATCTTGATTATGCTCCTTTAAATAATTGTAACATAGTTTTCAATGTTTCTACAGATTTGTAGCATTGTAGATTAGGTTACATTCCCTATTCCTTTATAAACTATGTTGAAGTTCTTAAATCTTGTAAACATAACTCTAATTCAATTTGTTACATTTTTCCTACGTCAAAGTTTTATAGAAAGTCCTTTCCCCTTAGTTCTTTTAGGGTTAGATGTATTTTTGAACTCATATATGTAGACATATAGGGTCTATATCAACATGCTACATATGATGGCTATAAATACTTCCTAATTGTTGTTGATGATCATTCACATGCTACATGGACTCATTTGTATCATATAAAAGCAATGCTTTCCTTATCTTTAAATCCTTTATTGTTTTCATTGAAACATAATTTCATGTTATTGTTAATATTTTTATACCAGACAATGGTCTTGAGTTTTGTGACAATCAAGCATAATCATTTTACGCCAACAAGGGTACTATTCACCACACTTCCTGCTAAGGTATTCCCTAACAAAATGGAAGAGTTGAAAGGAAGTATAGACATTTCCTTAATACACTAAGGTCCCTCTTCTTTAAAGTCAACCTGCTAATACAATTATGGGGTGAATTCCTTCTCACTACCACTGCCTCATAAACAAAATGCCTTCATTCATTTTACAATGCAAATCACTTTATGAATTCCTATATTATCAACCATCACCATATCAACATTTCAAAACTTTAGGATGCCTTTGTTTTGTTGCTACACCTACAAAACACAAAACTAAATTTGAAGCCAAAGCGCATCTATATGTCTTCATAGGATATCCTTATAGTAAGAAGGCTTACAATATGCTTGGTTTGATTACTAGCAAGATCATCTCTTTTAGGGATGTTAAAGTCTCCATCATTTTCATAATTCCATTCTTCAAAAAAAAATTCTCATCTTCTATTCTTTCCTCTCCCACCTTTGGTACAAATTTTCCATTCTTGTCCTTTTCTTCTAATAACTTCTCTTTTCCCTCATCTCAACTTGATATTACTTCTCTTGTCCAGCCTACCTCTACTCCTTCAATATAACCTATTCCTTTTACTTCTCCTATACACCGATTCCCTCCTCTTTGAAGATCTACTAAAATTCATAAAGCTCTCGCTTATTTACAGGAGTAAGTTTGCTCTTATACTGATAGCAGCACTATTACCTCTCATTGGTGCAATATATCCATTTTCATCACCTACCTCTCTCTCACCAAGCCCATTTTTCCAGCCTCACAATATACACTAAACCTTGTTCCTATGAAGAGGCTTCTGCTAATCCAAATTAGGTTTTAGTAATGAAGGAGAGATTGAGGCTTTATAGGCTAAACATACTTAGGATGATATTGATCTCCCTCTAGGAAAAAAGGCTGTACCCTATAAGTGGATTTATAAGGTCAGGTTAAATTCTGATGGGAACTTGGAGAGACTCAAAGCTAGATTAGTCATTAAAGGCAACTCAGAACTCAGAAAAGGCTAGTATGGATTTCCAAGAGACCTTTTCTACTATAATCAAGATGGCTACCATTAGAACTATCATTTATTTGGTAGCTCACAAAAATTGGGATATGTTTTGGCTTGATATTAACAATTCTTTTCTACATGGTGACTTGGAGGAAGAAGTTTACATAAAAATGCTCGAGGGTATAGATAATCCTCATAACAAGATCTGTAAACTCAAAAAATACCTTTATAGCCTTAATCAAGGATCAAGGATTAAGGATTAAGGAAATGGTTTAATAAACTGTATATCTCTCTTAAGTAGTTAGGATGCATTAAATCCAAAAATGATTACCCTCTATTTTTCAAGAAACAAGGTTATAATCTTACCATTTTAGCTATTTTATTGATGACATCTTGGTAACTAGCTCTAATCTTGGTGAAATTTAGGCTTTAAAATAACATCTTTATTCAACATTTACTATCAAAGACCTAGAAAAATTGCATTATTTATGAGGTCTTAAAGTTAGTCATACTTCTCATGGTATTACTCTTACTCAAAAGAAGTTTACTATTAAACTATTATCTAAAACTATAACTCTTGATGCCAAAAATATATCCACTCCCTTAGCTATTAATCATCATTTGGTTGTTGATGTTAAAGAGATTTTGGATAATCCCAGTTATTATATGATGCTCATTGGGAAAACCAACTATCTTACTTATAGTAGACTAGATCTCCCATTTTTTATTCAAATGTTGAGTATTTTAACAACCTCGAATAACCCATTTACATGCCTTGGAACATGTTTTGAAGTATATTAAAGGTACATCTCATTAAGTTATTATGTTAAAAGTTAGTGTTTAGCTTCTCATATTATAATTATGTCAGTTGTCCTACCTCTCGTTGCTCTATCGCTAGTTTTTTAATTGAATTTGGTCAATATTCTATTAGCTAGAAAAGCATGAATGTAACATCGTGTTTTCCCATACTAAGGTTAGAAACCTAAATTACTATACATGAGAGACATTAATGAGAAAATTAGAAAATGCATTTCATACTCATACATTTACGTACACATAAATTTGAAATTTTCAAACATTACAATGATTGTTCATGCACTCATTTGACGTTTACCGGGTATAATTGATTTATAAATGTGATTATATTGTGAATTGTGGATTATATGTCTTGAAAATTGATTTGGTGAATATAAACATTGATTTAGAATTTTGGTGAAATTTAGGAAATTTTCTAAAATTTTGGGTAATTTTTGGACAAAGAAAAATGCTAACTGGCGAGACAATTAATAAATAGTAGCAGAAATGAGTGTCAGAAGGTAGTAGAAATTTTGATGAATGACAATATGATTTATTGACAAGTGTCATTTAAAATTGGGAGATAATTGGAATAGAAATTAGAGGACTAATGAACTAGTTATTAAAAGGATCGTTTGGGGACCATAAGGTGGTGACACATGACCAATTTGTCCTCCAATTTCTACTCCAATCATCTCCCAATTTTAAATGACACTTGTCAATATATCATATTGTCATTCATCAAAATTTCTATTGCCATCTGACACTTATTTCTGCTACTATTTATCAATTGTTTCAAGTGTCACTTGCCATGCCACACACCTACCCACAATATTTTCATTTGCAAGACATATTTAATTTTTTCTTTCATTTGGCCAAATGCTTTAATCTTCTTCGATGCTTTCTTCTCTTCTTCCATCACTATACGACACTCTCTTTTCTCCAACCTTCAATGTTAAGTTTTGTTATTATTCTTCACCTTGCCACTCTAACTATTCATGCCTTTACCTTGATGATAAAAATGAACCTTTTTCCTCCCTACAATGGTGATAAACGATGATGCTTGAGAGGCTAGGGTTAAGAGTGATTTGAAGGCTTTGAAGCTAAACAAGTAAGTATAAAGCATTACTCTTCTTGATTTTTTGAATGAAGCATGTATGATGATAGTTAGAGGATATGTTCATAAGATGGTGTTTTATATACACTGGAATGTGGATATATTGGGTTAGCTATGGTTGCATGCATCACATACATGCAGATGCAGCGGAAGTGTCGGAATCAAGATTCTGACACTATGACAACCCAAAAATCACAGAATCTCAAATGCGTGTAAATATATGTAACGAACATGAAATAACAAAACTTTTACCTTGTGTGTCTCCTCCTTTTTTTTTCTCTTCTCCTTGTTTGGGTTGTTGCAAACACCAAACCCTTCCTTGATCACCTAAGAATATGCAAAGAAGGAAGATGAAACAATGTGTAAGGGTTTTCGAACACCAAACTTCATGAATTCAAGAAGATGTTCAACATGATAGAAGATAGATCAAGGTTATCTTGCATGTATGTTGATTTATACAACATTTGCATGAATTGTAAGAAGATAACTCAAGAACTCTTCTCTCTCACTCTAGAACACTTCTAGAACCCTTTCTCTATCACTTAAGTATGTAAGAAGTGAAAGTTGTTTGTATACATAAGTGAAGAACTCACTTATATGTGTAAGATCGGGGCCTCTGTCATGATTGTGGCATGTCTCGCCTTTGGCCACGATCATGCCCCTATTATGCATGATCGTGGCCTGCTTAAAATATGCCATACACACATATTTTTCATTTGATCTTTTATGTGTATGACCCTTAGGTTCCTGGCTATTCTAGGTACTTGAATTAACTTTTAACTCAAACAAATTATGATTCCTATTTACTAGAATATAAGTGCATTAACACACAAACTCTTTGATAGTTAATTTTCTAACTTATGAACCTTTCCATAGACAATTACTATGCAATTCGTCCTTTAACCATACTATACCCCACTTGGTTCAGAGTATGGGATATGTGTCAACTCCTACTAGATTGACTACGTCACATCTAGTCTAAGTGATGTTAGTTCTTATTCTAGGATCTCATTACTCATATGTGTCATCAAAGACCCTTTTTATGAAAAATAACTGCTCAGGCTAGAGACTCCCAAGTAATGACCCCAACAAGAGGCCATGGGTATCATCTCCTTCTATCAGGATTAGTAAATCCTTTATTGGCTACCTAATTACCTTTGAACGTAAATAGCTGTACCCAATCACCACCCTAAGAGCGACCTCATCTTAAGGGAACAAGGAATGATGTCAAAGCACAGGATTTATATCCAAGATATCCTTGAATGCCTCAAGTCTAAGGATATTTACACCATTTCTATGATGAGATTAATCATTGACATTCGATAGATCATCCATATGATAATCTTATAGCGAGTCATCCGATGTACTTATGACCCTTAGTAAGAATCCATATATTAACTCTAAACATCTCATGCTTACAGTTTATGAGATCTACTGCTTGATCAAATCAAGGAGTATAATATATGCTATTCTTTTTGGATTAATAATGCCCTGGCTTATTAATCCTATGACTAGGGATTTTTAGATACTAACATAATTGCACATGATAGGAATCTCATTATCCTGATCTCATCATGATTTCCTTTATGCTATGTTTTGTATCATGGACTTCATTAACTGGATTTAAGATGAATATTAATTCATATATATATATATATAAATGAATATCAAGTCAATGAAAAAAATGCCTATTTGCTTTATTAATCAAAATAAAGTTTGTATAAAAGTGCTAAAGGTGATTGCCTTTAGAGCACTACTCTAATAATCTCCCACTTGCACTAAAGCCAATCACCTTTATATCTAATACTATAGGTGAGTACACAAGAATCAAATTTTATTTGAGGAGTCTCTTCATAGGTTGTAGGCTCATCGTCCTCTATGAGCAATACGTCATTTTATTCGCTTACGAGAAATCCATATCCCTCTAGAACATTACGTATCCTACTTGATCTATGAACATTTTGTTTGTTAGAATGTTCAATTGTTGTCTCATCTCTATGACCAAAAATTTCTGCTTCAGGCAATTGATTTGCATCTGTTTAAGCTTCGCAAACTTCATCAAGTTCAATTTTGCTCCCACTAACTCTTTCTCTAAAAAGACAATATGTTTTGAGACAAAACATCTTTTACTTTAAAGCATTATAGAACTGATATCCAATTGTTTCTTTAGGATATCCTATAAACAGACATTTATCAGACTTCGCTTCAA
>JAOQML010152803.1:0-14204 GCA_027568935.1 Erythroxylum urbanii | reverse complement strand
TTATATGGTGCATAAGGGCATTTTTGGAAGATTACTTAAGGTTAGAAGCACTAAGGCATTAAAGGAAGGGTAAGGTGTACTTCTGTTACCCATTAAGGGTAGAATGGGAAGAGGAAAACATTGTCTTGTAAATAAGAAGACCTAAAAACATGAATGAAGGAAAGAAGGAGAGAAAAATCAAAAGGAAGAGAGAGAAAGAAGAAGAGAGGTTTCGGTAAAGTTAAAAAGAATAGAGCATTGAACTAGATCACAAATTTTCTTAGTCTTAAAGAGAGAATTTGGGGTTACTCAAGAAGGGAAAAAGAAAGAGGAAAGGAAGAGCTTTCTTTAGAGCCAAGAATCTCACTAGTTGATGAAGATTCAAGGTAAGTCGATTCTTAATCTTTTGGAGTTTTGAAGGATTTTTGGCTCAAAGAGCTTGGGAAATGTATGGGTATAAGTATTCTAGGGTCAATTTCATGCTTTTGATTCTATGGGTTCTTAAATTGAATTTTCTATTGAATGAGAACTTGGTTTGTTATAAGAAACCAAGCAAGTCTGATCCAAGGCGAAGAGGAAAGACAATAGTGAACTTCAATTGTCAAGCAAATTAGGTGGGTAATGTATTTATAGTTATTGTGTGATTGGGCAAATTCTTGCCTATATGTGTATGCATGTACAATTTGCTTGTTAGTGAATTTTGTGATTATTGAAAATGCATGTGATTTATGAATTTTGATCAAGTTATGCCATTGAAATAAGTCATGGCATTTTGTTTGAATGAAAAGATAAACAAACATAAAAGTCTGAGCATATGATTAAATGAATATGTGCTTTTATTTGGACGAGAGTGGAACCATTCTGTTTGTCACGTGCACGTTGACAAGAGCCTTCTTCCGGCTGCTTGCTTGTGACATATAAGCTCCGAAAAAGGACTCATTATGTTCTTGGTGTAAACTTCGGTTTCTCTATTCTATTTCCATGGAACCATTGAGCCATTTGTTTGTGCATTGCATCTTTGAATTGTCAAGCATAATGCATATGGATGTTATGTGTTCTACATTAATCTGCTTAATTGAGAATATTTGAATTGCTAAGTACCTACATATATATGCTTAAATTTGTGCTAATTACTGATGGCTATAAATATATTAGCCACTGAGCTGTGTAGCTCAACCTATTATCTTCCCTCCTTAGGTGCAGAACAAGACCACAGTTGATCCTTACAAGGCATCAAAAACTCTAAGATAGCTAGAAGTCTTTTGTACTAAGTTAGTGAACATTTTTAGATAGCTTTAGAGGCATGTCAAACATGAGCATCTTTTGTATTTTTGTTTTAAGTTTTGATGTGTATATTGACATGTAACAAACTCTGACTGTGTTGAAAAATGAGAAAGTGAGATTGAATTCCTTTCTATGTCTGATTTTGTTATATTTGAAGATTGAGATAATGAAACGTACATGTGCATGTTCTTCTCTGTTGAAATTGCCAAGGTTGTTTGTACTAGAATAACATGTTAGAATTGGAGAGATTGTGTTCTGAATGCAAAGGAAAAACACAGATGAAAGGAATCGTCTGTGATGACGTCACACACAGATGCAAAGGAAAAACATAGACGTATGGATAAGTTTTAAGACTTCTGAAGTCCTATTGGCATCCAATCTCCAGACATTTGTTTGTTTCCCCATAATGCAATTAACACAAGTAGAAAAATTTGCAAAATTAAGAGGATCAATAATTCGTTTAGAGTGTTGATTACAAAACCAATTACGAGTTTTACGCTAAAAACTGTAAGTATATAGGTCATTACTTGTAGAAAAAAGCAAATATCGTCCCATAGAGATTGTGCTTAGGCACCACATAATTCAGGTTGCTCTTTGTTTAAAACTCAAATTCAAATATTGAACTGAAAGGCAAACAAAATCAAACAAAATAATAACGAACAAACAATATAATAATAGAAATGTGTCAAGAGAAATAATCGAGTTATATTGATTGTGAAATAGTCTTGTAGTTTTACGCTCAAAATTGCAAGTATATGGGTCGTGACTTGTAGTAACAAGTAGATATCAATCCCACAGGGATTATAGTTAGACACCACTTTATTCAGATTGATCTTTATTTAAGAACCAAATTTTATTGCAAATAAATTGGAAAAATTAAATTAAATTAAACAATTTTAAAAAACAGAAATGACAACTAAAAAATGCAGCAAGTTAGAAATCAAGATTTTCACAACTAAAGGTTACTTTTTCACTATTTTGTCTCCCTCCAGTTTTGTTAATTGAATTGTGTTTCACCTAAGATGTCCTAATGCATTAACTACCTACTTTTAAGGTGTAATTAAATGTCTCTAGCCAAATTAAATGGAGATGATTAAGCAATCTCTTAATCTACAAAATCAATCCACCAATTCACCTAGTTATGAAGTTATCCTATAGGTGATCAATTAAATTATCCAAGATCTCTCTTTTAACTAATCAATTAACTTGATGACTATAAGTCTATAGAATGCCAAATCTCATTGTACAATTCTACAAAAAAAATCGAACTCATTCGCTCAATATATTGCAAGGTCTATATATATATATATATTGAACATTCATCAAAAACATCTATCATTCAAATCAAAAAATAGGAGTTTAACAAAAAGTTCAAAAGTAATCTCTATAATTAAACTAGCTACTCATGATGTCCATAACATCCCCCAACAATCAAATAATCCATCATACAAATGCTAGAAGAGAAAAATGAAAGAAAACTAATTTAATAAAACTCCTCCTCTTTTTGTCCCGAATCTTGAAAATCCAGCAATGGTAAACTCTTTTCCTAAAGATGAATTAAAAACCTTGAATCTCTACCTTTTTTGAAGCTCTAAACCTGCATTTTTACTCAAGGAGGTAAGTCCCACATGAAGCTCTCTCATCAATAGGGGTTTTTATCCTTTAATAGTCATAAAAACCTAAAAGAATAAGTGAACCCAGCATATATCCTTGGGTTAAACATCCCATGATTGTGGGAATTGGTATGAAACCCTCGATCGTGGGTTCTTGCACTATAATTCCTTCTTTTCTCTTCTCCTCTCTTGGTGTAACATCTCATTTTCATATTAAGGATTAGAACTATATATTTTTGTTCTTGAGAAATAACACTGAAAGATTGGAAAAAAATTACATATCATGCTTATGCATAAAATAACATCATGTACGTGACATTGACTATTGTACATAGTACAAAAATTTGTTCATGCACTCAATTGACATTTCTGGTTATAAATGATTGATTTAATGTGATTATGATGTGAATAGTGAATATTTTGTTCTAAAAATTGAGTTGGTGTGTTTTAGTAGTGATTTAAAATTTTGGTAAATTTTGATAATTTTCTGGAATTTTAGGAAATTTTAGACTAGGAAAAATGCCAAGTGGCGAGACAATTGCTAAATAGTGGCAGAAATAAGTGTCAGATGGTAATAGATTTTTATGAATAACATTGGGACTTAATGAAATATGTCATTGAAAATTCGGAGAAATATGGGTTAAAATTTGGAGACAAATATACTAGCTTATTAAAAGATAAAGAAGAGACCTTGAGAAAGTGACATGTGGCACTTGCCACACCACTTGTTAAGTCACATTTTTATTAAGTGAAAGACCATATTTTGGTCTTTCATATGCCAAAAATGACACAGGCTTTATTTTTGTTCAACTTCTTCATTTCTTCATCCTCTTCATTCCTCTCCTGCACCCACGAAATCCACTCTCACCCCCATTATATTGACTTTTGTTTAACTCTTTCACCTTGCTTCTTCAAGATTCATTGTCTCCCTCTTCTTATTGCTAAAAGACCCAACCCGTTTCACCTTGAAAGTTGATTTTCATGGATGTTGATGGAGTTAGGGTTTCTTGGAGACTCTTGAAGAAGCTTTAGTTAAATCAAGTAAGTGATGTTTTAAATATCATTAGTATGGTTAAATGAAGCTAGAATGATGAGTATATTGAGATTGATGACTTGATTATGCCATTTTTGTGTATATGTAGTGAGTGATGAAATGTGTATGTAAATTTCTTACTTTTGTATATGTGTATGATGACTAATGACCTATACATTATTATAGTGATGATTTTGAGGTAGAATGATCATTAAAATGGTGTTGGATGAGTGCAAAAAATTTGATGATGAATGGGTGCATGTATATGTTCTATTTTTGGTTAATGATCAATTATGGATCATGAGTTATTTGTGAATGATATTGAATTGTAATTAGGCTACAAATGAATAGGAAATGTTGTGGATATAAGTTAGAAATGATAGACTAAGAAAAAGAGATGAATTAGGATGAAATTGATTATGAGGAGTGTTAGAAATATGCTAGATGTAGTGTTTCTACTGAACATACATAAGTATTTTAGAGATATCTTAAGTTAAAGATATTCAAATGGGATGATTGTTAATTTATAGTAAACTGGAGATGAGTGGCTACAATTTTTATGAAGAAATCAAGTTTGAAATTTGGCTTTAAGAGTGTTGAAAATTGTCTTGAAATTGAGTTTTAGAATTTGTCTCTGTTTCTGAAAATTAGAGAGTAAATTGTCCATAACTTGCATTATATTGAGCAAAATTGTGTGAACATAGGCTCTTTAGAAACTTAAGACATAGATACACAATTGTTTAGAAGAAGGTATTGCCAAAAAACCTCATTTTCTAGGTTAAAATGGTTATACAAGATGGATATAAAAAACAGAGTTGGAAAAGCTAGAAAAGGAGTTCTTTTTACTGCTTTCTATGAAAGTTCGTCACGGCTAACTTTTTGGTTTGTCGTGGCCAACTTTCCAGGACAGCTTAAACATGTTTCATTATTTTGATGATATCTTGTTCTGTAGTTATCCGAATAGAGTGATTCTTTATTTGGAGTAAACTACAGACATAAATCTACAATTTGTATGAAGAAATATAATTTTAATTCTGCCTCTAGGAATTTCAAATTCTGGGCTGAAATTGAGTGCATGGCACTGTTATAGATTAAGAACAGTCTGAATTTATTTGGAGTATAACTTTTGGGATATTGAACCGAATTGAATGATATTGATGTCATTAGAAACTTAAGAGATAGAAGAGCAATTTAATAGAAAAAATTGTTCCTAAATTACTAATTTTCTTAGTCAGAAAGAACATGGAAAGTTGACCCGAAAGTATGTTTGAGGAAAAATCTAAATTGATCAAATGAATTATGAATTTTGATCAGAATGGCTTTATTGAGGTGTAAACCTAAGTCAATTAGACACATATGAGTTAAGAAAGAAGAATGAGCATAAGATGTGAATTTAGATAATATACCCCATTGAGTATGCATTGTACATATTCCACATACAAATTATGCACAAAGGAATACTTATAATTGTGCAATTATTAATATGTGTGCAATGGGTGTATTGCAAAATTGTGATCTGCAGGATAAATGGACACATTCAGACATTTCGAGATCATGGAAGCAATTGCTAATCTAAAGTGTATTGTGATTCGACCTATATGGTCTCATTTCATTGTTTGTTCTGATTTTTAATTTCGACATTGAATGACTACGATTATGATGATTATGCAATGTGAATATGATTTATCTGAATGTGATTTGCCTATATTGATGCCAGACAATGAGGGTCCAAAACTTGATGCATAAATGTGATATCTAATTTGATTGTTAAATGTCGGACCTAGTTCTGAAGGAAAATATGAATATGCATGTGATTGAAAAAGTGTTTCTCAACATTTATGTTGAATGTCGGACCACAGTCCAATGATGAATATGAAAGTGATTGTAAACCTGAAATCATATGATTGATTGAAGATATGAGAATGTGATGCATTCCATTTCATGAATGCATGAAAGATAAAGGCAGTTGTGACCAGAGTTTCCATAAAAAAAGAGCTTAAAGCTGAGAAAGTGAAAAGAGCCTTAGGCTCAGTTGTGAATGTACCCGTTATCCACTAAGCGATATGGGAAATTATCTGATACAGCTCAATATCCACTAAGGGATATGAGATAGTAATTAGGCACTCGGTCATAACAAAGTAATAAATGAAAGTGAGTCTCATGTGCATTGCATTATAAGTGATGTGTGTATTTTAAATGATTGAAATGATTAATTTGACTGTTCTGAATGTGATCCTACATGCTAAATGAAGTGATGTAAATTATGTGAAAATATATGAATTATATGTGTTATGTGATTGAGTGAGTCATCGAGGATGGTCACTCACTGAGTTTGCAAAACTCAAAAAAAATTTGTAATATTTTTTTCAGGCTCAAAAAGAGTTACCATATTAGGCAAATAGGAGTATAGCCACTGTATTGAAGTAAAAGGTAAAGGTCGGGATCAGTTTACGTCTGCATTTATATTTTATCGTTTTTTTAATTAAATTGAGTCTTCGCAATTATTGTAATATGAATACTTGAGTATTCCGTTTTATAATAACTTTCCAAAGTGGAAAGGTTAGTAAATGAGAATAATCTTGAGCGTAATAATAATAAATGTGATTTGATGTTATGAAAGAAAGGAACGGGCCCGAATTTGATTACCGATTTCCTCATATGTCTATGATAAATTTGAAAAATTTTCTCCAAGTTGAGAGTTTTTAACTATTCTAGCATGCCACCCTTGCAGGGTATGTACTTGGACATCATTCAGGATGCCAGGTACATGTCTGGCGAGGGTGGGGTGTTACACTTGGTCTCTCGCTTAATCGCAAATGTGACTAACCTTACTTCCTACATTAAAACAATCAATACTTACCCTAAATCAACGTCAAACATAAAAGAACACAATGAAGATTAAGCTAGACAAAACATCCAAAATAAATCCTAAAACATAAGAATAATAACCAATTATGCAAGAAATGCATTCCAAATACTTTGGAAAAACACACACTAATGCACAATTATCAACTTCCCCATACTTAAATATTTGCTTCTCCTTAAGCAAAATAAACACAACCAATCAATTCTATCACTTCATTTTCATAAAGATCAAAGCATACAACCCCTCAAATTTTAGCTAACTCAATTATCAAGTTACTACACATATCATGACTACTTTTCATTAGTGTACATAAGCAAACTCAACATATGACACCATCATTCAAAGATAAGTATAGATGCAAAATGAATCTTCCTCACAGCTTCATTCATTTCTCTCAAGTGTTTGATGGTTAGAGTTTCGTTCCAGCTTCCTAAAGGAAATCACACTACTACGGGCTTGCTTATACAACAATTCTCCTCTACAATGATTGCATGCATAATTAGATCAAAAGGACTTGTTTAGGTTTGTAATGCAGCGAAGGTTAAGATGGGTAAAAAGGGTAAAAGGTTTAACATAAGCATTCGTAAAGTAATAAGTGGAAGGAGGGATAACAAAACATAATTTTGAGATACAAAAGTGAAAATATACTACTACTCCACACTTATTGATGCTACTAAAAAGTTCTTCTGTTTTTAATATATTTTTTCTTTTTAATAACATGGAAGTAACAATGAATGAAATAGCAATTAAATACAAAATGATTCAGGAGCAGAAGTATAGCTTAACTCATCTCGGAAAATTTTTTTTGCAACAATCCCAACTAATGCATTACTTAATACTTGAGTAAGCTTGTGAATGGGTGGGTTAATGGGGCTTTAGGTTTGAAATTTTGGGATGTTTTTAAGAAACAAAATGGTTAAGGCTCAACAAGGATAGCAATGGATAATAAAAGGTAGGTCATTTAAGCCAAGGGTTAATACAAAAAAGGCTTTAATCATTTCTATTAAACATGCATTTAGTAGACTAAAACGATTCAAAGAAAGTTTTAAAGGTAATAACCTAAGGAAGAATCACACAAAAAAGAAATAAAATGACTATAGATGGAGTTATATAGGCTCAATCCTCACATTGGCTTAAATGGAAATTTATTATCCATCTCTATACTACCTCATTTCTCAAATGTCAAATTATGAGTAAGCGTATGTAACCAATTACTTTTCATCACTCAACATGGTTCACTCTCCACTCAAGTAAGCTAATCTGAGTTAAAGCATGCATTCAATCTCATTCCAACCAATATGACAAAATCTTATGGCAAAATAAATCAAAATGATTCAAGTGTGATTCCATTGCTTAACACAAAACAACGTAATATGTCTAAAACATTCATCCTAATTAAAAAAATGCAAATAGTGACTAAAACAATGCAATTGACAAAGCAAGTGTCACCTCTCCACACTTAAAGAACACATTGTCTTCAATATGACAAGGCAACCACAAAACAAGGAAAATGACGTCAAACCAAACAAAAGACATCAAACCAAACAAAAGACCCATCAAATGAAACAAAAGA
Source organism: Erythroxylum urbanii (assembly GCA_027568935.1). Taxonomy (NCBI): domain Eukaryota; kingdom Viridiplantae; phylum Streptophyta; class Magnoliopsida; order Malpighiales; family Erythroxylaceae; genus Erythroxylum; species Erythroxylum urbanii. Next base: position 5,856 of record JAOQML010152803.1, on the reverse strand, counting down.
GACATCAAACCAGACAAATGGCATCAAACCAAACAAAAGACAAGGCAACTAACAAAGTAATTGACACAATTTAAAAGTTTAGGGTAAGAAGGGCTCGCAGAGATTATGATGGCTACAGTGTTGGCAAATGGACTTCAATATTATTCCTCTAGATGAATTTCAGGAATTTCTTCTTCATGTACTGATGCTTCTTGTGCACATATCTCATCTGGCTGCCGAGGTAATTAATTTTCATCATCATTTGTTGATGATTAGAGGCCATCTAGTTAAGGATTTTCTGGAATCTATGGACCTCTGCTACTACAGTTGATTCCTCATCCATTGCTTCTTCTTGTGGTTCTAGGGGTGCTTGAGATATGGATGGTCGGGAAGTGCTTGCACCCTTGCCCTTCTTGTTTTTAACGACTTTGCACATTCGAGGGCTTCGGAGCTTCATAGAGTAGGGCTCTAAAATTTCAGAGTGTGTTAAATAAGGAACATCAAAAACATCACACCTAGCCATACGTACACTATCCACATCAAGGTTGTAAAACAAAGCCAAAGCAGTGACAATGTATGACACGCTAAAATAAGAGCTCTTTTTAGTCACACAACTCACAATAGATCAAAAAATCCAATAAGGTATATTTATTTTGATTTTTCGATCCATACACCAAAAGAAGAAAGTTCCTTGGCCGAGCACTTATTACTTTCAATTTTGTTAAAAACCATTAAACACATAAATTTATGAAGAAGTAAGTGCTCGGTGATACGAATTAATGTATTGGGTGCATTCCTAAAGTGAAAACTAGTTTCATCCGTTAGAATTTTCCAGTAAATATCCACATCAAAGTTATTGTGATCATATAAAACTTTTGTGTTCGATAAATCAAAAATTGCAACAATGGCATTATAATCAAGTTTATAAACATCTCCACCTATCCTAAACAAAAATATATCCATTTTAGGATTGTAGTGCACAGTGGTGAAAAATTTGACCATCATCATAGGATAAATCAATGCATCATAACGAATGAACCTACCCCAACCAATATTCGCAGCCAATCGATCAACATTACACCTCACTCCTATACTTTCTAATAGTTAAAAGTCAAAACATCTAGGAGTAATCAATTCTCTATCTCTAAAATCCCGAAATCTTAAACCTTTATCTTCTGAAAAATCAGAATGTGGTATAAAAAGTTACTGCCATATTTGATTTACCATCGCCGGAGACTTGAAAGTGTTGTTTATCAGTTGGTTTCTAGGTTGCCATCTTCTTCAGAGCCATTGGAAGATAAAAATATACAAAAATAAAAAAGAGAGAGATTAGTTTGCTTTTTAAAGAGAAAAAGAAAAATCTCATCAAATCCTTTGATTATTGAGCAATTAATGTACAATGAGTGTAAAGGATTAAAAGATTGATGGAAGAAATGAAGAAAATATCGAGAGTTTAGTGTAAGATAAAGTATTGAAGAAGTTGAGAGAGTGGGTTTTGTGATTTTAGAGACAGAGATTGTGAAAATTTTGAAGAATGAAGAAAGAAGAAGAAGAGAGGGAAATTTAAAATTTCCTCAGATGGGCCTTCCCACGATCGTGGGAATCCCCATCTCTTCACATGATCGTGGGTTAACTCTCCCAAAATTTTCTAGTGAGATTTCCCATGGTCGTGGGAATCACCCTCATTCCCACGATCGTGGGTTAACTCTTTAGAAACTTTCTGAGGAGTCTTCCTATGGTCGTGGGAAACTTACCAATTCCCATGGTCGTGGGTTACTAAAATTTTTCAACTTCTTAATTCTCTTCCAAGCTTAACATGCATTCTTAATAGTCCTGCAACCTACAAACACCTCCAAATCATCTAACCAATAAGAAATTCAAAGACAAAACAAGTTAAAACTAAAAAAAACCCAAATCAACACCAAGTAAACTCAAATCAAACATAATCACAATCAAATAAATCAAGCAAGCAAGTAAACAAGAAACAATCAAAGGAAACTAAAATTTCATAGGTTACCTCCTATGCAATGCCTTTTTTAACATCAATAAATCGATGCTCTCCTTTGTGCTTAAGGTGGTTCAAATGAACGGTGAAATGGTAGTGCAGTCACTGATCTCAAAATCTACACATGAGCTACACTATTATAAATTCCACCTTTCTTGTGCTTCTCCTTCCTCTGCCTTCCCCTACGCAATTGTTTCTTTCTGAATGCATTCCCAGGATCCTCAATCTCTTCCCATTGCCCTTGTAGTTGGAAGTAGAGGTAAACTGTTGTCTTTCTTTGACACTTTGAAGGTTATTTGCTGATTTCCTACCCTTAGAGTTAGTTCACCCCATTAACGTCAATTATCAAATGAGAAGTAACCAGAAACGGTCACCCAAGGACCATAGGAGTTTCCACATCTTCTCTAATATCCAATATAGAGAAATCTATGAGGAAGATAAATTTATCAATTTGTACTTGAACATTCTTAATAATCCCCTTCAGTTGATGAACTGTTTTGTTGGCCATTTTTACTAGTATCTTTGTGGGCTTTAATTCTTCTAACCCCAACTTCTGACTAAAGGTGTAGGGCATCAGATTGATGCTAGCTTCCAAATCCACGAATGCCCTGTCTATGTTGACTCTATTGATACTGCAAGGAATCTAAAAATCCCTTGAGTCCTCTTTCTTTTGTGCTATGTTAGGGTTTCCTTTCGCTATGTGCTCCTTCACCTTCTTCTTGACTGGTTCCTTTAACGTGAGCCTTATTTGTAGTTGATTCATTATATCCTTAGTCTTGTTTGATTCATGCTCCTTAAAATTTCTGGTTGCTCTATTTGAACTTGACTTCCGTTGAGCAAGAATAGGGTATGGAATTTTAGGTTGAGGCTCCTTGATTGGCTCAATTACGAGCTCACTTGGAAGGACTTCCATAATTATTTGTCCTTCTCTCTTGTCTCCGTCTTCCTTCGTATGTTCTTTTTTCTTTTCCTGCTTCCGAGTGATGGCCATGATCCATTTCTTTAGGTTGACCTCAGTATTGCTCTGTAGACTACTTGTACTTTTAGAAGACAAAGTATTAGCAAGTTGACCTACCTGAACCCCCAAGTTATGGATGGATGAGGCATGGTTCTTCACAATATGGTCAAACTTTGCTTCCATCCTCTTCTGACTTTCCTCCTGGCTTGAAAACATCCTCTTCTAGTCTCTTCTTAAGTTGCCAATTTAGACCCCAAAACATCTATCAGCTTGTCCATTTTGCTCTCCATCGACCTAATTTGATCTTAGTGAAATCTAGGAGGTGCTTGCAGTTTTTCTTGACCACATGTATTGTTAGTACTCCAAAAAAAATTTGGGTGGTTTTTTCACCCCAGATTATAATTGCTCGAGTAAGGATTATTACCTCTTTGTGGCTGGCCCAAGTAATTTACCTGTTCCCTACCACTGCCTCCTAAAAAGAAAGATTCAACTGAGCTATGGTTGTTCTGCCCACATAACTTACACTGTACTTGCATCGCTTTTGTCGTTGATGAATATGCTCCTTGCATGTTGTTCAATTACTTTGTAAGAGCTGTGATCTGTGCTTATAAAGTAGTAACAGAGTCAATAAGAATCATACATTTTTGCTCCTTTTGCCCCTGTCTACTCCTCTCGGTTGACCACATACAACAATTGTCGCTAATTCTTCTAGAAGGTCATGAGCCGCATCAATAGTCTTCCTCATCAAAGAACCTCCAGCAGCTGCATCTATGGTTCCTCTCGTGCTCTGATAGAACATCTGTAACAGGAACTCCCTCGGAAGGTTGTGGTGGGGACAACTTCTTTATAATTCTTTAAATCACTCATAGGCTTTATATAGAGATTCCCCATCACTTTGCTAAAAATTCGTGATCTCCTTTATAATCCTTGTCTTCTTTGTCAACAAAAATGTTTTGCGAGGAATGCTTGGGCTAGTTGCTCCCAAGTATTGATCTGCCTCGAACTAAACAAGTTGTATTACACCTTTGCCCGATCTTTCAAAATGAAAGAAAATAGTCATAGCTTCATGGAATCATCGGATATCCCATTAAACTGAAAAGTGTCACAAATCTCCAAAAAATATACAATATGGGCTCCGTTAGATAGCTCATAAAATTGCACACTATTTTTTAATATATTGAAGAGTGTTAGCTTGATCTCGAAATTCTTAACTTTAATCGTTGGCCTCACAACTCCTTGAGGATTGAATCCTGGCCTCATGAAATCCATCAATATCCTCTCATTTCCTTCTTGTTCTCCTTCTTCAACCATATTTCTTTTTGTAAGATTTTGACGCTTCACTCTTGTTAACTCCCGTTTGTGTCTTGTGATATCAGATAACTCTTCCTCACTAATTTTTGTCGATCTTCTCATGCTCCTTGTGTTCACACATTACAAATACACAAGGAAAAGTATCAAAAACTCTTAATTCAAAGTAATCTAAACAAAACAAGATGCTAAACAAACAATCCATGGCAACGGTGCCAAAAACTTGTTAATTGTGAAAGTCCCTTAGATTTACGCTCAAAACCATAAGTATATGGGTCGTGACTTATAACTATAAGCAGATATTGATCCTATAGGGATTGTGCTTAGACACCACTTAATTCAGATTAATCTTTGTTTAAGAACCAAATTTTAGTGGAAATAAGCTGGAAAAATTAAATTAAATTCAACAACTTAACAAAACACAAATGACCACTTAAAAATGCAGAAACTTAAAATTCAATATTTTCACAACTAAAGATCACTTTTTCACTATCTTGTCTCCCTCCTATTTTGTTAATTGAAATGTGTTTCACCTAAAATGTCCTAATGCATTAACTACCCCCTCTTAAAGTGTAATTAAGTGCCTCTATCTAAATTAAATGGAGATGATTAAGCAATCTCTTAATCTACAAAATCAATCCACCAATTCACCTAGTTATGAAGTTATCCTATAGGTGATCAATTAAATTAGCAAGATCTCTCTTTTAACTAACCAATTAACTAATGCCAAATGTCATTGTACAATTCTACACAAAAACAGAACTTAATCCTTCAATATATTGCAAGGTATATGATCAGTGTGTGGTTGAGTCTTTGGATCACTCCCTTAGAAATCGAATCAAAAATTTAATTCCAAGGATTGCAATATAGAGTGCAGTCCCGGGTCATCTCATTTAATCAGAACCTAGAGTAAATGATCTAAGCTAGCTTAGTTGTCATGAAATGCAAACTAAATTAGTTAAGAGTGGGGTTTTGGAATGTTTTGATTTAACTAAATGAATTGATCTAAATGGAAGAAAAGTGTATAAAAAAAGGTGTTTTTGGATTTTTTTGGGAAATGAAAAGTGAAAACTCAAACAATGATCAAATGTGATAAAATTCTCTTGAAAACGAGCTTTGGCTATCATGGTTCAAACAAATCTTTTGGGAACGAAATTCACTAAGTTTTAAAATGATACCCTTAAAGAACTCTTTAAGTCCAAGATTTTAATCAATGAACTCCATTTCTTAAAACATTGTTGAATGCATCTTAGTGTGTGTAGTGGGCAAGTTAATGCAAGTGGTCAACTTGGATCAAGCATAATCTCAATATCAAACACAACTAGGCAGATAAAAGAGGATTAACACAATCACCAAAAAGAAATATATGATGTAACACCCCACTCTCGCCAGACCCGAATCCGATATCGACTGTGATACCCGAATCCGTGCCCCGCGAGGGTAGCGTGTCACATCACTTCACTAAATAAAAGTCGGTATAATTAAATTTTTTTAAACGCTTTAAAACTCTTTACACTTATCACTCATGTGGCCCACTTTTTCTTTTTCAAAACATTTATTACTTAAACTGAAAACGAAACAAATCATATTGCAATCAATAAAGCGC
>JAOQML010152742.1:0-14212 GCA_027568935.1 Erythroxylum urbanii | reverse complement strand
TTAAAATTGTTATTCATTTATTTATCTTAGATTAATAACTTATCATCAAATAATTTTTACAATTATTAATTTAATTTAATTTTTTATAAATGATGATTATTATTTCTCATATTTTATTGTAAGAGAATATTTTTATCCTTCTTCATTCTTCTACAATAATGGCCCCTCCTTAAAAAGCTTGTCCACAAGATTTGCTTTTGGAAAGTGCTTCTATAACTTAAACAAGGACTTCCAAGTTACCTCTAAGGTCGGGCTATTGGACCACTGCACTAACACTTATGTTCCTGGCAGAGCAATATAGAAGTAATAAAGAAGAAATACTTGTATTACCGGAGAATATAATTTTATTCATTGACTTGCTCCTTATATAGAGTTGAAGCATAACAGAAACACAAGATTTTTTGGCTGATTAAAAGCCATATATCTTGTAACTAACAATATCAAGCCATAACAGATAGAACCAAAAATTTGGAAAAGATACTCCTAAAGACTTGGTCTGTTGATCGTTTCTTTAGCATGCCAAGCAACCTAAGGCAACTTGCAACATTTCTCTTAGTTGTAGAGACCTAGCTAGTCTCTTAGAGGTTCAAATCTGGCTTTTGGTAAAGCCTTGGTTAAAACATCTGCAACTTGATCCTCCGTTTTGCAACAAAGTAATTTGACATCACCATCCTTTTGAGCTTCCCTTAAGTGATACAGTTTGAGCCTGAAATACTTTGTCTTGCCATAAAAAACTGGATCATTTGCGATTGCAATTGCAGTTTGATTATCCACATGAATTTTGAGTTGGCTCATTTTGATTCGTGTATAAATCTGCTAGTACTTTTCTGAATGAGATTGCTTGATTGATTGCAGTATTTGCTGCCACATACTCAGCTTCTACTGTGCTATGAGCTATCACGTCTTGTTTCTTTGAGCACCAAGAAAAAAAATCCCTGAACCAAAACTGAAACAAAAACCTGTTGTGTTTTTTATGTCATTAGTAGAACTTGCCCAATCACTATCAGAATAATCATGAATCTAAAATTCTAACAGTAAGAGTAGTTAACTCTATAGTTTGTTGTCCCCTTGATATATCTTACAATCCTTTTGGCAACTTGTAAATGCACTTCACTTGCACAATGCGTGAACCTTGAAAATAGACTTACCGAAAACATTATATCTAGTCTTAAGGTTGTAAGATACATCAGACATCCGATTATGCTCCTGTAAAGGCCTTCGTCAACCTTTTTTACTCCATCTTCTTTGTTGAATTTTCCTTTTCATTTATTGATATATTGATGCTCTTACATTCTTCCATGTGAAACTTCTTCAGAATTTTCTTTGCGTACTTCTTTTGGCTTATGAAAACTCAATCATGATCTTGCTTCACTTCCATGCCTAAAAAATAGGACATTAAGCCAAAGTCTATCATTTCAAATATTTTGAACATTACTGCGTTGAATTCATCTATAAGTTACTCATTCCTTTTTGTTACAAGAAGGTCATCAACATAACTAGAGACTATGATTAAGTTAGCAAATGTTTTTTTAATATATAATTTAGCTTCGCTGGGGCTTTTGAAAAAACAGAGACTCTGAAGACATTCATCAATCATCAATCTGACTATATCAGACCCTTGGAGCTTGTTTAAGACTATATAGAGCCTTTTTCAACAAGTAAGCCTTCTCCTCCTGATGATTGACTTGAAAATCTTCCGACTACTGTACATGTATCTTCTCCTGAAGATAACCATTTAAAAACGCATATTTTGTATCCAAATGATATATCCTCCATCTCTTTTATGTTGTCAAAGCAATCAACATTGTGATTGTATCCAAGCGCGCTACTGGAGAAAATGTTTCAGAGAAGTCCACATCAAAAACTTGAGCATAACCTTTCATAACTAACCTAGCTTTATATTTGTTTACAAAACCATCTGAATTAAGCTTGTTTCTGTAAACTCACTTGACTTCGATGAATTTTTTGTTTCGAGGCTTGTCTACCAGCTACCAGGTTTCATTCTTTCAAATCATTCTAGACTCCTCCTTCTTTGTCTCAATCCACTTTTTATCCTTCTCAGCCTTATTGAAATCTACAAGTTCAAGTACAACAACATTGCTTCTTTCATAAATATTATATAAAAGCCTTGAACCTCTAACTGGCATATCATCTATATTGTTATCAAAATGTCTTGGGATTTCTCGCAACTACTGCTCTGTTGACATACCCCATTTCCATTATCTGTCTTCCATGAATTTGACATCTCGACTGACAAGTATTTTTCCATTTTAGGGTTGGAAAAGTTTGTAAGCCTTTGATACGCTGTTGTAGCCAATGAAAATTTCAGCTTCTGACTTCTTATCCAATTTTTCCCTCTTTATCTGTGGAACATAAGAGAAGCAAAGGCATCCAAAAGTTCTTATATTTTATAAGTCAAGTTTATAACCAAACCAAGCTTCGAAAGGAGTTATTTTTTGTAGAACTCTTATTGGCAACCTATTTAGCATAAAAACTGCAGTGTTTGCAGCTTCAACCCATAATTTTTTTTACAAGTCTTTCTTGTCAAGCATACACCTTGCCATCCAAAAGTTCTTATATTTTATAAATCAAGTTTATAACCAAACCAAGCTTCGAAAGGAGTTATTTTCTGTAGAACTCTTATTGGCAACCTATTTAGCATAAAAACTGCAGTGTTTGCAGCTTCAACGCATAATTTTTTTTACAAGTCTTTCTTGTCAAGCATACACCTTGCCATCTCTATAATGCTTCGATTTTTCCTCTCACTTACATTGTTTTGTTATGGGGTGTAAGGAGCTGTTAGTTAGTGCTCAATACCAGCTTCTTCATAAAACCTGTCAAAACACTAATTTGTATACTCCTTCCCATTATTTGACCTTATCTTTTGTATCGTGCAACCACTTTGATTTTCCACCCAAGTTTTGAACTTCCAAAATGTATTAGCAACCTTAGACTTGAATTTAAGAAAATATATCCAACAAAATCTAGTATCATCATCAATAAACAATATAGTATTCATTACCATTTAAGGATAGCGTTCTCTGAGGTCCTCTAACATTTGTGTGCACCAATTGCAACTTGTTTATTGCTCTCCATGTTGTTTGAAAACGATCTTCTTATTTGCTTTCTATATTGACAAGTCACACAATCAGCTAGCTTGTCTTCTAGCAGTTGTAATCCTTTTGCTATATTATGTTTTTGCATATATAATAGCCTATTATGATGAAAATGACCGAGCCTTTTGTGTCACAGTTCCGCATTGCTTGCTAAACTTAAAAAAATTGTTTGTTCCTCCTCCAATAGATTTAGAGCAAAGCTTTTTGCTCTCATCTTAATTTTGAACACATCCTTACCTTTTGCATCTTTGATCAGACACTATTGGCCTTCAAATATAACTTTGAAACCTTTCTCAATGAGCTATCCAACACTAAGCAAGTTTTGATCAATATCAGGCGCATATAAAACATCAATATTATACTTCAAACCTATTAAACTTTCTATATCCAGTGTTCCTTTGCCCCTTATTGAAATAAAGCTTCCATTTCCATTTTTTAATTTTGAACCACATTTTTTTCAAACTCTTTGAAGAGCTCCATATCATTGATCATATGATTTAAGAAGCCACGAATCACTTGAGCTATTACTTGTTGCGAAGCAAGTTGCAACGAAGAGTTGTTCCTCCTGATGTTCCTCAATGGAAACCTTTGCTTCTTTATGTTTTTGTGACTTGCAAATTTGCTCCATATGCCTAATCTGTCCACATTTCTTGCACTTAACATCAAGCCTCCACTAACACTTCCTTTGTGGGTGATTTGTTATTTTACAGTGTAGACAAGGTGGATAAGAGTCCTCCTTGTTAGTGTGATTTCTTGCATTGGTCTTGTTTTTGTAACTTTTCTTCTTATCCTTACCTCCCCCTGAATATTATGTCTTTGCCTGAAGGGCACCCGTCACCACTTCTTCCTTTCTGATCATTCTCCATTGCTCTTGTGCCCGTAGTGCATTTATCGACTATGTCAAGGATATACTTAACATATCTTTAGACTCTTCCAGTGAAGAAATCTACGAATCATACTTTTCAGGTAACATTACAAGAATTTTTTGCACTATTCGTTCATAAAAAAAGTCCTTACCAAATAGCTTGACCTTGTTTACAATTTCCAGCAACTTATGTGAGTAGTCTTTGATGGTTTCTATCTCCTTCATTCTTAGCATCTTTAATTCTCTGATCAAATTGAGGGCTTGCATGTTTTTTGTTCTTTCATTGCCTTGGTACTCCTTTTTAAAGTAGTCCCAAATGTCTTCTATTGTCTCCAAGTTCAGGATCCTTGTGAATATGGTGCTTAAAACATCAGAGAACAACTAAGCTTTGGCCTTGGACATTTTGCTTTTCTTCTCCTTGTGGATCTTGATTTTAGCCATGGTTGGGTTTACTAGCAGTGGAGGAATCTCATAGTCTTCTTTTACAACTTCCCAAAGGTCTAAAGATTTAAGATAGATTGTCATTTTAACAGTCCATGCTTGATAATTGTCACCATCAAAAATTGGTGGTGTGGGAGAAGGTTATTTCAGACTCCGTTGTATTTTTTGATGTGTTTTCACTCAACTCACAAATCCCTCAAGAAAATTGGCTCTGATACCAATCTGTTGTTAAATGGCACGAGAGTATAGTAGTATAGAAGTAATAAAGAGGAAATCTTTGTATTGTTGTAGAATATAATTTTATTCATTAACTTGCTCCTTATATAGAGCTGAAGCATAACAGAAACACAAGATTTTTTGGCTGATTAAAAGCCTTGTTTAACAGAATCTTATAACTAACAATATTAAGTCATAAAAGATAGAACCATAAAATCTAGAAAAGATACTCCTAAAGACTTGGTCTGTCGACCCTTTCTCTAGCATGCCAAGCAACCTAAGGCAACTTGCAATAGTTGTGATCCTTCATCATTCTCCTGTTCAACACTGCTTCCAAAATTTGATTGATGGAGCAAGGTTTTGTGAGCAAGTCTTTGGAGATCGATTCCTTCTCCAAAACATACGTTTTGAGTTTAGACACGTGAAAAATTGGATGAATGAGTGATTTCAACAATAGTGTAGGCCATTTTACTGACTCTTGCAATTATCTAATAAGGTCTACAAAACAGGAAGAAAAGTTTATGATTCCTTTGTTTTGCTCTAAATTTTATTTATACAATTGGAGCTTTAGAAACATCTATTACCTAACCTCAAACTCCTTACCAATTCTCCCTTTGTTGCCTTATTGTTTCATCCAATGTTGAACTTTGTAAGGTGAAATTTAGTGATAAATAAGAAAACCTCTTTATCATTCATTACTTGCTCTACCAATAAATTCTTGGAATCTTCAACGAAATAAGGGACGTATAAAGGGGGTCATATTTATGGACGTGTGATACATTATATTATACCACCACTTTGCCAGTGAAACCTACTCACCCCATCTGGTTAGAGTATCTTCATAGAAGTAGTGTTGGTATGTCTCCATAATTTTGTTAATTGCCTCCTTTTTCCCATTTGACTGAGGGTGATATGCAGTCGGGAAGTTTAAGTTTACTCCCTGAAGTTTGAATGTCTCCTTCTAAAAGGTGCTAAAAAATAAAGCTTATTATTCTTTCTGACATCTCGTGCATCTTGAAAATGTGATCTATGAATATTATAGCTGCTTTTGCTGTTGTATGTAGGTGTTTTATGAGTATGAAGTAGGAGTACTTACTGAGCCTATCTACTACCACTAATATTCTAGGTTTACCTTATGATATCGGTATTCCCTCTGTGAACTCCATGCTACTTTCTGTCTAATATCCTCTGGTAATTGGTAAGGATTGGATACTTCTTAGATATGAGTTGTTCTCATGCTTACTCGTTTGACATATCAAACATTCCCTCCTATAAATCCTGACATCTTTGGTTAAGTTTTTCTAGTAAAAGAAGTTTTGAATTCTTTTAGTGTTGGCAGTAACCCTCAAATGCCTCCATACGAATCATCATGGCTTATAGAAATTAATTTCTTCCTTATCCTATTTTTTGAACCTGATCATTGTCTCCTCTTCCATCTTAATAACTCCTCTCTCAGCTCGCAACCACTTAAGTTCATTTCCCCAGTCTCTAGTTTTTTGTTAATATCTTGGATGATGACATTTTTGTCCTAACTCCCCTTAATTTTTGTTGAAAATAAATAAACTTAATTTTATAGATGAATAGGTTCTTACACACTTGTTCATATGTCTAGAAGATGCCTTATGTTTTCTAAGAGAGATGATGTTTTTGAGGAGATATGTTATAAATGTAAGGTGAGAAAGGGTGTGACATATGTGAATGGATGTCATACGAATAGTCTTTTCTATCTCTATATAAGTATAGTTGTTAGTTGTATGAAATGTAGTAAGAAAGAAATAAAGAAATATATATTAGTTTTCCTTTGAGAGTTTCTCCTCATACTTGTTCATGTCGAAGGATATGGATGAACTATCCATTGATGAGTTGACGGGTTCTCTTGTAGCCTATGAGCAAAGAAAGAAGCAAAAGACGCAGGAGCTGGTGCAAGTTTTGCAATCAAAGCTTTCTTTGAAGGACGCCAAAGAAGCCTCTTTGAAGGTTGAGAGATCTCAAGGTGGAAATTCTCATGGTTGTGGTCGTGATCGAGGTAGTGGCCGTGGTCCTGGAAGAGGTCGTTTCTACCATAAAGAAGCATCTGAAGAAGTAAAGGAGGACGTGACTAAGGAAGCTTATACAGAAGGCATGGGTATGATAAGTCTTCAATTGAATGTTATACTTATGAAAAATATGGTCATTTTTCATGGGAGTGTCGAATTGGAGACAAGGCGAATCTGGAAAATTATGAAGAAAAAGATGGAAAAGGAGTTGTGCTATTTGTTAGCATGGAGAGGGACATGGATGATCAAAATATGTGGTACTTGGACAATTGTGCAAGTAATCACATAACTAGCGACAAGCAGATTTTCATGGAGATGAAGGAAATGTGCAACAACATCTCTTTTGGTGATCATTCCAAATTGGCAGTCAAGGGTATTGGTAACATTTCTATTCTCTTAAAAGATGGAACTCTGCCTCATACATGATGTTTATTATATTCCCAAGATGAAGTGCAATATTCTTAGTATTAGCTAATTCATAGAGGAGGGATATAATGTTTATATGAGAATAAGAAGTTTATATTTATGGCATGAACATGATAGATTGATTTCTCATGTTCATATGATGAAGAATCGTTTATTCTTGCTTGATGTGAATGATATTGGTGCTAAGTGCTTGAAGGTCAATGAGCAAGGATGATTCATTGTTGTGGCGTCGTCAGTTTAGGTATCTTTATTTTGATGGAATTAATCAATTGTCATCCAAGAAGATGGTGAGAGGTCTTCCTTCTATGGTATGCAAGGATCATTTTTGTGAAGGGTGTGTTGTTGGCAAGCACACTCGTAATAGCTTTCCAAAGGAGGCTTCGTATCGTGCAAGAAGTCCACTTGAGCTTGTACATACTGACATATGTGGACCAATTACTCCATCATCTTTTGGTGAAGATAGTTATTTTATCACATTCATTGATGATTTTTCACGAAAAACATGGGTTTAGTTCTTGAAAGAAAAATTTGAAGCTTTTGGAGTTTTTAAGAAATTCAAAGCTCTTGTTGAGAAGGAAAGTGACAATTATATGAAGGCATTAAGATCAGATCGTGGTGGTGAATTTATGTTAAAAGAGTTTGAAGTTTTTTATGAATATAATGGTATTAGACATCTTTTGACGACTCCATATTCACCCCAACAAAATGGCGTTACGGAATGGAAGAATATAACTATTCTTGATATGGTTCGTAGTATGTTAAAGACGAAGAATATGCCAAAAGAGTTTTGGACTGAAACGGTGATGTATGTAATTTATTTGCAAAATAGATGTCTCACGATGAGTTTAAAGGACAAAACTCCATAAGAAGCCTGAACAGGTATGAAGCTAAATGTTTCTCATTTGAAGGTGTTTGGAAGTATTGCTTATGCTCATGTTCTGGACCAAAAGAGCTGCAAACTTGATGACAAGAGTTCCAAGCTTATCTTCATTGGTTATGATACAAGGTCAAAGGCATATAGATTATATGATCCTTTAACCAAGAAGAGGCATATGAGTAGAGATGTGATTTTCCATGAGGATGCTACGTGGAATTGGTATTCTCATGTTGATGATGAAGACGAAGCTCAACCTATGGTGCATCATGTTGTGCCTAGATCACCAAGTTCATCTCCCACTTCAAGATCCACATCTTTCGATGATGATACTCCAAGAAACCCAAGAACAAGCAATTTGCATGAACTTTATAAGGTAACAAATGAAGTTCATCTTGTATGTCTCATGGTCAATGATGAAAACATTTCGTTTGAAGAAGCCCAAGGTGATAAAAAATAGAGAAATGCTATGAATGAAGAGATCCATATCATCAACAAGAATGACACATGGGGACTTGTGCCACTACTGAAAGGTCATGAACCCATTAGTGTGAAGTGGGTTTATAAGAAGAAGAAGAATTCCGAAGGAGATGTTGAGAAGTATAAGGCGTGGCTAGTAGCCAAAGGCTATATACAAAAGGCGGGAATCGATTATGAGGAGGTATTTGCTCCTGTTGCTCAAATGGAATCTATTCGTTTACTTTTTTCTTTAATGGCCCAACACAAATGGAACTTGTTTCAAATGGATGTCAAGCCTGCATTCTTAAATGGTTTTCTTAATGAAGAATTGTACTTTGAACAACCCCCCAACTATGTGAAGGAAGGTGAAGAAAGAAAATGCTAAAGTTAAAGAAAACATTTTATGGTTTGAAGCAAGCCCCATGTGCATGGAATAGCCGCATTGATGTATACTTCAAATCAAATGGATTTGTGTAATGTCCATATGAGCATGCATTGTATGTGAAGAAAAAGAATGAGGACATCTTGTATGTTGCTTTATATGTGGATGATCTCGTATTCACAGGGAGCAATCCAAATATGTTTAAAAAGCTCAAACAAGCTATGAAACATGAGTTTGAGATGACTGATCTAGGTCTTATGTCATACTTTCTTCGATTGGAAGTGAAGCAACGTGAAGAGGAAAATTTTTTCTCTAAAAAATCTTATGCCAAGGAGATTTTAAGAAGATTCAAGATGGAGGATTACAATCATATAAACACACCAGTTGAATGTGTCTTGAAGCTATCAAAGTTTGATGAAGGCAAAGATGTTGAAGCAACTATGTACAAAAACTTGGTAGGAAGCTTGTGTTATCTTACATGTACAAGGTCGAATATTTTGTATGGTGTTGGTCTAATAAGTTACTACATGGAGGCACCAAAGTCGATACATTGGAAGGCCGCAAAGCAGATTCTTCATTATATCAAAGGTACACTTGATTATGGAATATTCTATACACCCTCCAATAATTTCAAATTGTTTGGATATTCGGATAGTGATTGGGGAGGTGATATCAATGATAAAAAGAGCACAACTAGCTTTGTGTTCTTTATGGAGATATGAATTTTACATGGGTTTCAAAGAAGCAACCTATTGTTACTCTATCCACTTGTGAAGCTGAATATGTTGCGGCATCTTCTTATGTTTGTCACGCTATGTGGTTAAGAAGATTGCTTGAAGAATTGAACTTCTCTCAAGGTAACGAGACAAAGATTCTAGTGGATAATAAGTTGGTGATTTGTTTGGCTAAAAATCCTGTTTTTCATGAGAGAAGCAAGCATATTGATGTTCACTTTCATTTTATGAGGGAGCATGTGAAGTAGAAACATATCAAGCCAATGCATGTCAAGAGCCATGATCAAGTTGCGTATATTTTTACAAAGTCACTTGGAGCTAAAATCTTCAACCATCTCAAACGTTGTCTTGGAATGAAGAGTGGAAGAGAATTAAGTTTAAGGGGGGATGTTGAAAATAAATAAACTTAATTCTATACACTACAATAAAGTAGGGAAAAGGCTACATTTTTTTGCTACGTTTTTAAAATCGTAGCTAAAGGTTGATATTTATTTACGATTTTGAAAATCGTCGCTAAAACTCAATCTTTTAGTGACAATTTGAAAAATTATCGCTAAAAGTTCACGTTTTAGTGACAATTTCTAAAATCATAGCTAAATGGTTGAGTTTTAGCGACAAATTTTCAAATCATCACTAAAAGGGAGAGTTTTTGCGACAATTTTTGAAAATCGTAGATAAAAGATTAACTTTTAGTGACAATTTTTTAAATCGTAGCTAAAAGATTGAGTTTTAGTGACAATTTTTTAAATCGTAACTAAAAGATTGAGTTTTTTCAACGATTTATCGTAACTAAAAGGTTAACTTTTAATGATGATTTCTAAAATTGTCGAGAAAACTCAACCTTTTAACTGTCACAGAAGGATAACGTTTATCATTTATCAAACCTAATATCGACTTTATCCTCTAGCGTCCTCCTCTCTCACACCTTTGAAGCCTCTCCTCTCTCGAGTTTCCAGTCTCCTCCACTGTCATGCTCTCTAGCGCTTCCACTATCCTCTAGCGACCTCCTCTCTTACGTCTTGAGCCTCCTCTAGCATCCTCCTTGCGTTTCCAGCTCCTCGTCACGTTTCCAACCTCCTCACGCTTCCAACCTCCTCATCATGTTCCAACCTCCTCCTCATCCTTCATTAGTTTGAATCCCCATTCATTTAATTTCTTGGTTATGATTTCAACTAATTTGAAATTGTGAATTGATGCCTTCGGTTA
This sequence comes from Erythroxylum urbanii, assembly GCA_027568935.1. Classification (NCBI taxonomy): domain Eukaryota; kingdom Viridiplantae; phylum Streptophyta; class Magnoliopsida; order Malpighiales; family Erythroxylaceae; genus Erythroxylum; species Erythroxylum urbanii. The sequence goes on along the minus strand of JAOQML010152742.1, from coordinate 3,457 downwards.
ATGGATTTCTTTATGGGTTAATTGAATTTCTACTAGATTTTACCGATTGATTAAGTTAATGGTTGATTGGAATCGTAGTGATTATTATTGTTGAAGCATGAAATTTTTTAATGGATGTTTTGGTTGTTGCGTTGAGATTTTGAAAAAATTGGAAATTAGTTTGATTTGAGTTAATGATGCTGCTGATTTGTTGGGAAATTGTTTTTGCTGATTTACGTGAAGGAATGCCATCTTGATATCCATGGTAATGTTTATGCATTCATATACTTTTACTGGAAATTATAAGTGGCAGGCAACCACACTGTAAGGACAAAAGGTGCTTGGGGAAATGGGTAATGAGATCTTTGAAGTATTAAATTTGACAATTTTGTTATCTAGAGTAAATACAAAACATGAAACTACACAATTTTGCAGGCGAGGGAATATCTTGAATTGCCCGAAGCAATGTCTTATATGGTTGATCCAAAGTTGAAACACTTCGGATGTGAGGACCTCAAGGTCATATGCAAAGTGCTAAACCACCCAGATGCCACCAAGCGGCCATCAATGGAGGAAGTTAGCTCCATGCTAGAGAACAAAATTGACACTTCTGTGTCTGTTGAGATGAAGGCATCTTCTTTGGCTTACGCCGAACTTACGCTTGCATCATGATGCAGGTGAGGGATTTAACTAACAGTTTAATTAAGATACTTTAACCATTGTATTACTCTTTAAAGCACTCTTCTCTCAATATTTTCTTTCCCACAATTAAGTTTTATTAGTGGTCTTTGTAAATGACAGAAGTTTGCTCTCATTGTAACCACTGGATGATGAGTAAAATTGCAACTAAATGACAAATAGTGTTGAAGAACTGAGTCTAGTTTTACTAGCTTTACTTTATGATTTAAACCTTCCAATATATTAGTTTATTGTTTTATATTTGTATAACTCTTGATATTCATATATTGTTATTTCTGCACTTTAACACTTGCATTTGAGAATCTTTGAGCTACACTTTAACACTTGCATTTGAGAATCTTTGAGCTACACTTTAACACTTGCATTTGATGATTTCAGATTTAAAGTAACAAGTGATGAAAGTGTTGAAAAATCGATTTTACAAGAGATTTCTAACTGCTACTTTTGAAAGAAATTCTACAGCTAGACCTTTATTTGATCCAAATGCTATCAATTTGAAGCATTTTCTTGCTTGCTTTTGAAATTTTTAGAAGTAAGTATGAATATACTTGTCTTTTGAGGTCAAAATTGCATGATGAATTGAGGTAATAATAGCTAAGCAATTTTTGTTAAGTTTAAATTGATCATGAATCTAGCAATTTGATTTGTTTGGAGAATTGTGCAAGTTTTTTACACCAATTTTTATCCAATCTTTGTGAGATATTTGAGCCTAATTTCACACTTGTGGAGTTTCCAAGATCTACAAACGAGCTCGCCCATGTTTCTAGCCCCACTACACATGAAGAACGACATCCTTAGCTTTTCTTTTACACGTGCATATGGATGTGTGGAGATTGGACAACCTATGAGATTAAGCTACCATGTGAAACATATGTGAAGAAGCAGATGCATGACATCAACTCAGCAATGGTCTTTTCATATCAGGTTCATCGATATGGACAAACCTAGCTAGTCGTTCTAGTTATGTTGTATTTTTTCTAATCTTAGCATTTATAATTTGTAAACCAATCTTTTTATTTATTATCTTGTCTATAAGAATTACAAAAACTGTAATTAAAATCTTGTATATGAAGAATATTCTTTTGTTGGTATAATTTAATGATATTTTATTTTTTATATACATGCTTCAAATTATCGATTATTTTTGTATAATTAATTAATAACAAAAATTTTAATATTATACAATAATATGAATTAAAAATATCACAAATAATTATAATTCAACATGATATATCATTTCGCTAAAATGTATATTAAAAATTTGACTGGATTTTACAAAAACGTAGCTAAAAATATTTGGCTACGTTTTTTAAAACGTAGCTAATAATTTTTTGCTATACAAAAAAAATGTAACCAAAAGATATTAGCGACGATTTTACAAAACCTCACTAATACTCTTTCGTTACGAAAATAAAGCGTAGGCAAAAACTATTAGCGACGATCAGCAAAAAACGTCACCTATAGTTTTTAGCTGCAGGGATTCGACGACGATTTTGGCGACGAATATAAATCGTCACCAACTACTACTAGCGACGATTTTAGGAATTTTAGCGACGATTTTGTTGGTAGCCAAATGTCGTTTCTACTGTAGTGTATGCTATTACTTATGGTCGATATTATGATTTTTGTTGGACTGATTGGGTGTTAATTGTGTACATTTTGGTGGTTATCGTTAATGGTGGTAGTGTGCGAAAAATTCTAGCAGTTGGTGTGGATTTACGGTTCAAAATTTTGCAACGTTTCATGTTGTTTATGTGAAAAACTTCAGTAGTTGTCGTGGGTGTTACAGCTCTATTGGTTTAACGTTTCGAAGATGAGACGTTTGTTGTTTTGCTGAGTTTTTGTGGTTGTTGTGCGTGGGATATCTCAATGACATTATCGAAGGTTCACAGTCACGTTCTTGGTGGACAACTTCCCGTTTTTTCGTTGATGAAGTGACATTTAGGAAAGTTGCTTTTTATGTCAAGTGTTGTCTTTATTTAATTCTTTGTTATTTTAATCACTTGAGTTGTTTTATTATCATCTTTATTATCAATCTTTGTTTAGAGAAATCCTCTGATGAAGTTAACACGAGTCGGTCATGTTATTGGGTATGAAAATCTTTCACGGGAAGTGAGGTTGAGAGATAGTGTCAAGAGTTGAGTGATGTCAGCTCAGTAAAGCCTTAGGTAAATTTATTGTACTTCTGTAAAAATATTAAGTTAGGTGAGGGCCCCCCAGATGTAAACAATGAGTGCTGAACTACGTTACCAAATTTCGGTGTTGATTTATTTTTGATTCTTTTAATTTTTTTACTTTTTTTGTTTGCTAGAAACGAATCGAAAAGTTTGCGAAGCTACTACCCTTACGTTTATCAATGCCCTTCCATGCAAAATCTATTCTAGGGATTTATAGAGAGACAACCAACGATCTAAATCAAGACAAGATGAAAAACTGAGATTACGAGATATTTTACCAAAATTTTCTCCAAAAAATGACCTTCCTGCCTGATGCATCAATGTTTTATAACCTGTCATCATTAAAGTCACATAATAACGCTAACATAACCATCGGTATATCTCAAGAATTGTTTCAAGAACTGCTGGAGCAAATGATGCATGGTTGTCCAATGTGTGGGCTGTCAAAGCCCCCGAGGGTTTAGCAACATTCATGGGTCTCATTGCCAAGTTAGCCGTAGGTTCACAACCATGAAAGTCAAGTGATTTCAAGGAATAACACTATATCACATTTATGATGTCGATGCCTATCCATACTTCAAAGACCCACGCCCTAAAGACCT
>JAOQML010152722.1:0-14215 GCA_027568935.1 Erythroxylum urbanii | reverse complement strand
GCCTAATACCATTCATGAAATGTAAATCACATTACATAAACAATATACATGCATATTTAAAAGAATACCTCATAATACATTATTTGTAAGTCAAAATGTCAGTACAAAAGTCATATATAACTATTGGCCTAGGGCACACTACTAACAATAAGTCCACTTATTGGTAGCAATTGTGACCTCCCACCGAGGCCTGATTTGCAAGTACCTTAAGTGGATGAATCAAATGGTTGCACACTCAATAAGGTTTATCAATAACCTGCCCACCGTAACTCTATTGATAAATGTATGGACCAAATTATTGCGCTTCTCAAAGAGTTAGGCATGAAGATGCTTGGTAACGTTTTGAGTGGGATGGTCCCAGTTTTTTTTAATGGATAAAATGGCCTGTCATCACTTAGTCCATTATAGATAAGAAAATAATCGTCGTTTAAAGATTTATTTTTTAAGTTTTGTTAAATCTATCATTAGGCATACATGCATCATGATTTTGTACAAAGTTCCAATATTTTTTACCAATATGCTCATTCTTTAATAATTTATATTTTAGTTATAATCACCACAATATGAATCCACTCACAATGCTCTTAACTAAAAACAAATTAAAAAACGAAGAGAAATTTAACGAATGGAGACATAACCTTGACATCGTTCTCCAATATGAACAAATTTCATGGGTATTAACAGACAATGAACCTGCACCTCCGGGTGACAATTTAACTCCTGAGCAAGTCCAACAACATGAGAAATGGAAGAATGCTGATAAGACTGCAAAGTGCTATATTCAGACTTCTGTCAATGTAATGTTGCAGAAGCAACTTACAGGCATACAAAATGTCAGTTTAATGATCTCTCACCTACATGAGTTGTTTGGTTTGAGGACCAGTTCTACAAAGGTGAAAACTATCCAAACCTTTCACAATCTCAAACAAAAGCCTAGTGAACAGGTGCGAGATTACATACTTAAGGTAATATCTATAGATACTGAGGCTAAGTTGGTTAGGGTGGAAATGGATGTGGAAATGTAGGTGATCATGATCATTAACAGCTTAAACTCTTTTTTAGTAATTTAAGTTGGACTATAAGCTCAACACCAAGGATTACAGCTTGAGTGAGTTGATGAATACCCTTCAGAACACAGAGCAGTTATTAAATATCAAGGCCAATGGGCCAGAGGCTTATGTGGCATCTTCTTCTAAGCCTAAGGGTAAGGGAAAGCAAAAGAAGAAGGGTTCAAAGAAAAGGAAGGCCCAAATAGGGGTCAAGGCCCAACCATTGAAAAAGAAGGCCAAAGAGGACACCAAGGGAAAGTGTTTCCACTGTGGTGAGAAGGGCTACTGGAAGAGGAACTACACGGTCTACCTTGAGACCCTCAAGAGCAAACAAGGTACGGGTTTCCTAAGTTTGTTAGGAGCTAGAAAAGTGGCGGATTCATCTAATTCTTGGATATTAGATTCAGGAGCCACTGACCATGTTTGCAATTATATGCAGGGGTTCTAATAAAGGAAAATACTACTTAAAGGCTAGTTTCAAGTCAAGATAGTGGATGGATCCTACGTTTCAGCAGAAGCAGTGGGAGTAGTTATCTTAGACTTTTTTTAGTGATCATAGGTTATATTTGGAGGATGTATATTACATCCCAATGGTTGTAAGGAAAATGATTTCCATTTTTTGTTTAATAAAATCTGGTTATTCCTCATATTTTGAAAATGTTGTTTCAATATATGAGAATAAGGATTTTATTTGTGATATGGAAATTAAACAGGGATTGTTCTTTATAAAACCTATGACTGGCTCACTAAACACCATAGAATTAATAAGACTAAGAAAATCTAATGACTCTAGTATTAATTCAAAATATCTATGGCACTTAAGGATGGGTCATGTCAATCAGAAAAGACTTGATAGGTTAGTGAAGGATGGGATCCTTACGGGCTTGGACAATGGTCCACTACCTACCTGTAAGTCTTGTATTAAGGGAAAGATGACCAAGGCCTCATTTCCTTACAAGGGAAATAGATCTGAATCTACATTTGACCTAGTACACACTGATGTATGTGGGCCCATGAACACACAAGCTAGAGGAGGTTATAGATACTTTATAGCCTTTATAGATGATTACTCTAGATATGGCTATTTGTATTTGATGCACAAAAATAATGAGTCTTTTGAAAGATTTAAGGAATTCAAAGCTGAAGCTAAGAAGCAGCTAGGTAAGCCATTTAAACAACTTCGATCGGATCGAGGTAGCAAGTACTTGTCTAGAGAGTTCCAACAATTCCTAATTGATAATGGAATTGTTTCCAACTTGTCAGCTCCCAGAACACCTCAACAGAATGGTGTAGTTGAGTGAAGGGATAGGATCTATGGGAAATGGTAAGATTAATGATGTCGTACGCTAGCCTTCCAGAAGCATTCTAGGGATATGCCATACAAACGGTAACTTATCTTCTTAACTTTGCTTCATCTAAATTGGTGCCTAAAACACCTAAGGAGTTGTGGATTAAACGAATGCGTTCATTATGGCACTTAAGGACTTGGGGCTACCCAGCCTATGTTCTAAGGCCTGAATCCATAAAGATGGAACCAAGTTCAGAAATATGTTTTTTTGTAGGATATCCTAAGGGTGCAAGAGGGTACTATTTTTATATTCCTCAGAAGAGGAAGGTATTTGTATCGATAAATGTGACCTTCTTGGAGGAAGAATTTGTGAGAAATCATAAAGGAAGAAGTGAAGTAGTACTTAAGGAGTTAGCAATTTTATCCAAACCAAGAGTTGTTTTAGATATAGCAGAACAAGATGTCGAAATGGATTCAAGAGTTCAATCAAAAAAACGGCCTGAACGTCAAGTAATGCCTTGACGTAGTGGGAGGGTTATGAGACAACCAAACAGGTATCTATGTCTAGGAGAAGGCATAATTGCCATATCAGACCAAGAAGTAACGGATCCCATTACTTATACACAGGCTATTAATGATGTTGATGTAGAAAAGTGGCTCAAGGAAATGGAAATGGAAATAGATTCCATGTATGCCAATGAAGTCTGGATCTTTATAGATTTATCACCAGGTGTAAAAGTTGTAGGGTGTAAATGGATCTTCAAAAGGAAGAGAGGATCTGATGGAAAGGTAGAGACCTTTAAAGCTAGATTGGTAGCTAAGGGCTATACTCAAAAGTAGGGTATATAGACTATGAGGAGACTTTTTCTCTAGTTACCATGCTTAAGTCCATCAGAATTCTTTTGGTCATAACAGCCTATTTCGATTATGAAATATGGCAAATGAATGTCAAGATCACATTTCTTAATTGAGATCTTGAGGAGACCATTTATATGGCCCAACCTGAAGGATTCATTGAGCCAGATAATAAGCATAAGATACGTAAGTTACAAAGGTCCATTTATGGACTTAAGTAAGCATCTAGGTCATAGAACATTAGGTTTGATAAGACTATCAAAACCTATAGGTTCATACAAAACCTAGATTAGACTTATGTCTATAAAAGGATGTAAGAAGGTAAGGTTACTTTCTAAATTTTGTATGTCGATGACATTCTGCTCATTGGGAATGATGTTGGAATGTTATCTACGGTCAAGGGATGACTGAACAAACAGTTTTCAATGAAGGATTTAGGAGAGGCTAACTATTTTCTAGGGATCAAGCTTATAAGGGATCGTAAGAACAAATAGATAGCCTTATCTCAACTGACCTATATTAAGAACATGCTCAATAAGTTTGCCATATAGGATTCCAATAGGGGTTTTACACCTACTAGATACAGAATCAAACTTTCAAAGGAGCAAGCACCTAAGACCCGAGAGGAGTTCAAACGTATGAGCAACATTCTATATGCTTCGGTAGTTGGAAGTTTAATGTATGACATTCTTTGCACTGGACCAGATATCTGTTACGCAATAAGATTGGTAAGCATATTCTAGTCTAATCCAAGAATGGAGCATTGGACTACGGTCAAGTGCATACTGAAGTATCTTTGTAGGATGAAGAATTTAATGCTTGTTTACTTTGAAGGGTTTCTTATTCTGATAGGATATATGGATTCCGATTTCTAATTAGATGATGATTCAAGGAAATCAACTTTTGGTTTTATCTTTACTTTGGGAGGTAGAGCCATAGTCTGAAGGAGTGTCAAGCAATCTTGTGTTGCTGATTTGACTAATTGTGATAATAGTGGTGCAGTGGCTAATTTTAAAAAACCTCAAAACCATAAAATCGCCAAACATATTGAGAGAAAGTATCATCTCATAAGGGAGATAATACAATGTGGTGAGGTGGATGTGGTGAAGATTTCCACAAATACCTTGCTGAATTTACGAAGACATCATCATAGAAGAGCTTCGAGGGTCACCTAGAAGGCATGGGAATGTGGGATATGTCAAACTTACTTTAGGGCAAGTGAGACATTGTTAGGGTTATGTAAATATAGTGCCCTGGAAAGCAAGTGTATTTATATATAACTTAATTTTCTTCCAGTTTCTTCCAGTTATAATATTGTAATGAAAATATTTACTATCAATAAAACAAAAGAGTTTTCTTTTATTTGTATGGGCATAATTTAACTAGTCATAAGGTACCAAGGTTCTTTTATAAGTAATATACATATACATGGAGATGTATGGGAAACAAGTATATTATTAGAATATAAATTATTTGATTCACAGTCAAATGATTAAGTTGGTGACTTGATTATAGTTTAAACTATAGTAATGTGATTTACCTCCATGTAAGTAAAAGAGTTTACTTTAAGGGAATGATGAGTTTTAAATCATGATAGTAGTTGACTATCGATAATGGAACTATTAAATGAATCTGGAATCGCATATATTTTTAAAGAATAAAGCAGGTCGTTACTTTTTTTAGATAAAAAGGATACCTCAATAGATTAAAATAAGAATCAGTGTAAAGCTACATGACCACAAGCGGCCAGAAAATAAACAAAGCTGGAATCAAATGACAACAAATGCAAAAGTCCCACCAATGTGCTCAAAAAGAAGAGAAGGCATAAAGACAAAGCTCAGGTTTGATGTGCCAAGAAATCAGTAACTCGATTAGCCTCCCAAAAAATATGATCAACTTTGACCTTCGTACACATGCCCATTACTTTAATCTTAAAACATACACCTTAGCATTTGTTTATTACGAACCATAATCTTGATGAGTGGTGAACTCATGTGTGTTTTGTTATAATTCTTGATATGATCGGAATAGATTTTTACAAGGTATCAATCTATTGTCTACATGTTGGAATTATTAATTGAAACATGCATCAAGGAAGATTCACTCAAATAAAGAGTTTATAGTGATATCATCACTTCTAGATGTTTTACGGAGGTTGGTGATTAAACTGGCGTTAGTAGTTTGACGGACTATTTACCCATCAAGTCTTAACACCAAGATTAGATCTTATGTGTTAATCACCATGTAGAGTGAAACGTGAGGTCTAGAAGGAAAACCAACATAAGGGCAAAACGGTAATTTTACCCTTTATTGTGTGGATGGGTATAATATGGTTTTTGCGATTGGACATCATTTTCTCATGATTTTATGTAATTCAAGAGTTTAATCAATTGTCTTTAGTGTAATAACATTTGGTTAATAAGTTGGAATTAATTCTAATGAGAATTAAATTAATTCCGGGCTTATTGGAGTTTGAATTATTTAAGTCCAATTAGATTCCCCACTTGTATTCTAGGAAGGTTATCAAGGAAAGTAAGAAAAATAAACAGAGATTATTGGAAAGAAAATGAGATAGTTTAGAGAGAAATGGACGAATTGGATCGAGCCAACAAGACCGGAACAATTTAATTAAGAGTTAATTAAATTAGGTCTTAAGCCTATAATTAAATGTTAGGCTTACACTAATTAATTGTTAATTATAAGCCCAAAGGAACATTTAATATTGGACTGGATTTCGATTTTATTAATTAGATTAATTGAATTAATTTTTTTAAAAAAATAAAATGAGCAAAACTGAATTCAACAACTTTTTAGAATTCAGTCATGCTTCTCTTCATTAAATGGTTTAACGGCTGGTTTTAAATGAACATGTTATAGACAAAAACATGTAACCCTTTTTAGCATTCTTTTAATTAAAGAATGTGGTAATGCTCTTCTTCATTAAATGGTTTTGATGGGTTGTTTTAATAAGGTAAAAAAATAGACATCTCATTTGCAATTCATTTTCTAAATGAATGTATACGTTTTGCTTTTGACTGCCCACTCTCTCAAAAATACATTTGGTCATGCTTCTTATGAAAAAGGAATTTGTGGTGTGTGATTTTTGCTCTTCTTCACTCTCTTCTAAACCGTTCAAGTGTTGGTGTGGAAAGGATACAATTCATCTTTCAACATTTGATGCTAAAGGTACGTGAGGTGTTATTCTCTTTAGCTCTAAAAACCGTTGGCTATAGCAAAATGAGACCTTCTCATTTTGCTTCTTTGACATTATTAACCTCTAAATTTTTCTTCTTTCTTCCCACCAAAGGATCTTATTAACCAAGTTGTCCAAGGAGAACAAGTGGTAGATCAGATTAGTTGAGGACACAGCAGCAAGGAGTCAAAGCTGTGGTGAGGAGTCGGTAATATTTCAATCTTGTTCTTATTTTATTTGTTTTCCTTACGACATATCATGTATGGATTAAAAGCATCTTGATTTGGTGTTTACGCTTCCACTATATTTTGATTTCAGAAAAAGTTTTTGAAATCTACCATTTAGCTAAACCAAATATGATTTTGTTTTTGATCCAATACCGATGTCATTGCCTCCCATCTCTATTCAAGATGATATTTCCTATTATTTTCCATTTTTATTATTGTATAAAATTAGGAATAGCAGTTTAATGATAGGAATTAAGAATGTTCAGACGTTCTAAACTCACCTTTGAGTTTTTGTCTTTAATATAATGAAATCTTATTGTTTTTATGTTTATTGGATTTATTGTGATTGATTTCTATGATTGCATAATTTGATAATAAACTGAGAGGGTAAATCGAATGAAAAATAATTAAATTAGGCTAATGAGAGTAAGGTGATTTAATAAGAAAGAGAAATTAATCAAATTGGTAGTTATGTGAAAAGAGATCTTATAGGTTCCTAATAGTTTATTAGATAACTTTACATCTAATTAGAGTTTTGGATAGGTTGTTAACTAAGAAATTGCAATTTTCTATAATCTAATTGGGGTTTATAATTTAGGGATAATGGTTATAACTTGAGAGAGAGAAATCAACCCTAGGATCGTCTAAAACTAATAATCCAATAAGTCATAATCGATTAGGTTAGTGTTAAAGAAAGGTAAAATTCCCCTTTCTCTTAATTGATAGTTCTTTTAGGTTAATTCTTGAGTGTGTTGTAATAGCTAACTTGTTACTATTTTCGTAATTGATTCTTAGATTGAATTGTGTGATGGAATTGAATTCTTATTTTAGTTTTGCTATCTTTTGAAATTTTGTGAATTGTGTTGGCCTTAGATTTAGGACTGGATTATCTGTCCTCATGGGATCGACACCTTAGGTACTACGCGAATGACCCGTGCACTTGCAGATTATTAAGGTTAATCATTAGAAATTACACAAATCAAAAAACCACGATCAAGTTTTTTGGCACCGTTGGTGGGGAAGCGATTAGTTTAGTTTTATAGTTTAAGCTGTTTAGATAGTTAGTTTTTTGTTTTTTTTGTTTTTCTTTCTTTCTTTCCATTTCTAAAATTGCGCTCTTACATGAACACAAGAGTCATGAGAACTTTGAGTCATGCAATTGAAATCGTAGATTTAGACATCGCTTGACTAAAACAATCCACTAGGAAAGCTCGACGTGAAGAAGAAGAAGAAATCGTGAAAGCAGCAATGCCCAAGGAATTTCAACAAGATTTGGACCACGAAGCAAACTAAGGATGTCAACAATGGACCTTTATAGACTTTATAAGAGCAAGGTTTAATACTGCTAACCAAGGAGTAGCTAGGCCACCTGCATAAGTAGTATTATTTAAAATCAAACTAACACTCCTAAACATGTTTTAACAAAATGTACAGTTTTATGGACTAACGAACGAGGATCCTAATGCACATATAGTGAACTTCCTTGAAATCTGTGATACCTTTTGATACCATCAAATGTCAGAAGATGCGGTCAGAATTAGGCTTTTCCCTTTTACCTTTAGAGATAGAGCAAAGGCTTAGTATCATTCCCTTAACCCAGCCAATGTCACAACGTAGGATTAGTTAGTTTGTGCCTTTCTAGACAAGTATTTCCCCTGACTAAGATAACTAAGATCATCAAGGAAATCCCCAACTTCCAACAAAGTGATAGAGAATCGATCTATGAAGCATGGGAACGATACAAGGATTTGCAATGAAAATGCCCACACCATAACTTACCTAAGGAATTCTTGTTGCAAACATTCTATAATGAAGTAACCCCACATACAAGAGGCATGATCGACACAACTTCAGGAGGATCATTGATGAGAAAGACGGTTGATGAAGTGGAAGAGCTAATAGACGAGATGGCAAGTAATAGCTGCCTGTGGATGAATGAGTGGAGTAGACAAACCACTACCTTCCGAGAATAAAAAGAAATTGTAACTGTTGATCAAATGACAGAAATGCACTTAGCTCCTGTGAAAGCTGTGCAACTCAAGTGTGAACTATGTGAATAAATGGACTGATCGCAAGGTTACGTACGCTAAGTTTTAATATTTATATCCTTGGTAATTTCTGCAAGCGCACGGGTCGTTCTTGTAGTACCTAAGGTATCGATCCCATAACGAGGGAAGTCAAGTCCTAAAATTTAAGGTTGTACTAACTACAATAATTCAAAATAAATAAACTAATGCAAAAAATAAATCAATCAAACAATTAATTTCAAGAATTAAATTGCAGAAATCTAAACAAGTAACAAATCACACAACCCAATCCAAAAATCAACCAAGAAATTACCAAGTGAGAGAAAGGGGATTTTTAATCCAAAATTAATGAAAATCTAATTGATTATGCAATTATCGAATTAATCGGTCTAGACGGTCCTAGGGTAGATTGCTCTCTCTCGAGTTATAATCCTTAACCCTCATTGATAATCCCTAATTTAAATTATAGAATTGTGATCTCTCGATTCAAAATTGACCCAAAACCTAAATTAGTTCTAAAATTGTCTAATAACCTAACGGGAACCTATGCTTGATCTCTCGTTACATGATTCTACCGATTTGATTCAATTCTCTACCTATCAAATTACCCAACTCTCATTAGCCTAATTTGATTATTTTCACTCGACTCACCCTCTCAGTTTATTGTCGAATTATTACAAATAGATAATGAATCACAATTAAATCAATAAAAACACAATCAGCCAAACTTTATTAATCTCAAGGACTAAAAACTAGAAGGTGAGTTTAGATATAAGTCAACACTCAACAATAGTTAATTTCAATAATCATCCCAATTTCATATAACCATAAAAATGAAATAAAAATAGAAATACTGTCAGAACGGATTTGTGGAGGCAGCCATTGCGGGAAACCACCTATTTTAGGAAGTATGTCATAAGCTTCGTCTCTGTGACTCTTTTCCTTCATCTCCTTCCTCAATCTCTTGATAACTCTTAAGGTTTTTTTTTTTGAAATGTGGCTGACGTGAATGCTTTCATTTCTTGACACCCTAGGTTTAAGTCGGGGTTGAAATGATGCAAAAAATCTTGCGAAACTTGAGTTTTTGCTTCATCTTGACACAGGCCACAATCATGGCCCTACCTGCCATGATTGTGGCCAACAATTAACCCTCTCTATCACGATCGTGACTCAAAGTGCACGATCGTGGCCTATTATGCCGCAATTGTGGGCTATGTTTTTGGCCTGAAACTCTTCGCAACTTCTCCATTCTTCTTCATTTACCCTGAAACACTAACAAAAACATCAAGGTAACTCAAACATATAAAAATTAAGCTCAAAGACTCATACTAACCCATAAAAACACTTAAACACATAAACTAACACAATTAAACTATAAATACACACTCAACACTCAAATTCACACTAAATTCCTAGCAAATTACACCCTAAAACACAATGCAAATCACAACTATCATGGACCATGATACGATGGACTGTTTCTTGATGAAGCAAAGCAATCCAGAATAAATGAATTATATGGGAGCTCAATATGGAAGAGGAGGGGGAACAATCCCTACTCCAACACTCATAACATTGGGTGGAAAAATCACCTTAACTTCTCCTAGACGAATAATGCTAGAGGACAGTTCAGACCTCAAGAACAATCAATCCTCCAATAAGATAAGCCAACCTCAATGGAATGTAAGTTAGATAGGATTTTAGATAAGCTTGGAACTTTAGATGATGCATAAAAGACGCTGGAAGGAAATTTTGAACAAGTAACAAAGAATTATGCCTCTTCAATCCACAATTTTGAGGTCCAAGTAAATCAATTTTTAAACGCTTTTTATACGCAAAATTTGGGAAGTATTCCTAGCACTTCGGGAATAAAACCAAGGGAGTAACTAAAAACTATTACACTTCGAAGTGGGAAGGAACTTGAACCACCCATAAAGAGAATAAAGGAGCTTGTCCACCCTATCGAGAAAGATCAAGAAAAAGAGAAAGAAGTGAATATGAGCGAATACCCTCCTTATGTCACCCCTCCACCATATCAACCCAAAATCCTTTTTACTCAACAATTAGAAAAGAAGAAGCTAGATGCACATTTTGCACAATTCGTTGAGAAATTAAAGATGTTATAGATAAATCTTTCCTTTGTAGAGGTGTTGGAACATATGCTTAAATATGCAAAATTTTTAAAGGACATACTATCAAAGAAGTGTACTTAGGAAGATAATTAGACAATAGCTCTAACTGGTACCTGCAGTTTTATAGTCACTAACTAGATGCCATCAGAATTGAAGGATCCAGGGAGTTTCACAATACCCTATGTGGTTGGTGAATTTGAATTTACAAAGTGTCTATGTGATTTAGGAGCAAGCATTAATCTTATGCCTTTATCAATATTCAAGTAGTTAGTATTGGGTGAGGTCAAGCCAACATTGATGTTAATTCACTTAATTAATCAATCCATTAAAAAGACTGCTAGGAATAGTGGAAGATGTTCTGATGCAAGTGGATAAGTTCATTATTCCTTTAGCTTTTATATTTTTTGTTTTTGAAGAAGATAAGAACTGTCCACTGATCCTAGGTCGACCATTTATGAATATAGGGAAAGTCTTAACTGAAATTCATGAAGGGAAATTAACACTTCGAATAGGCAAAGATCAGATAGAATTCAATATGAATAAGGCCTTAAAAAATCCAACAACAAGTAGCTCATGCATGAAAGTTGAAATTATGGATCGAAATTAGCAAGAATAAGTTGAATGTTACATCGTAGAAGTACAATCAATGGAAATAGAGACAGAGAAGGGATATCAAAAAATTGAATCTAAAGGAGACAATGAGATGGAGGAGTCAGAGGATCAAATGCATCTAGATAAATTGGTTCAAACTGAAACACCCATACCACCATCTATAAAAAAACCACCCATATTAGAGCTTAAACCTTTACCTACACATCTTAGACATACTTTTCTAGGTGAAGGTCAAACGTTAACGATAATGATCTCCAATCAATTCAAGGTATAATCCCAAATGTTTACCTGCGTTGAATAAACTTAGAGGAAGTATATAGGATGGTGAGGGAGCGTCGATGAAGGTTGAACCCTAACATGAAGGAGGTGGTCAAGAAGGAGATAATCAAACTCTTAGATGCATGGATAATTTACCCTATCTTCGATAGTGAATGGGTCAGCCCAGTACAATGTGTACCTAAGAAAGGTGGAATGATGGTAATAGAAAGTGATAGTGGAGAAGTAATTTCAACAAAAACAGTCACAGGTTGGAGAGTATGCATAGATTATCACAAACTCAACTTAGCAACTAAGAAAGATCATTTTCCTCTCCCATTCATAGATTAGATGATAGAAAGGGTAACTAGTCATTCGTTTTGTTACTTCCTAGATTGATATTTGGGATATAATCAGATCTTCATCTACTATGATGATCAAGAAAAGACTACATTCACCTACCCTTGTGGTACCTTTGCGTATAGACGGATGCCTTTCCAACTATGCAATGCCCGAGCTATATTTCAAAGATGTATGATGTCTATCTTCACCGATATGATAGAAGATATAATGGAGGTGTTTATGGATGATTTTTCAATTTTTGGAGATTCTTTCGAAATATGATTAACTAATTTGGACATAATTCTTCACAGATGTGAAGAGTCACACTTAGTGCTAAATTGGGAGAAATGCCACTTTATGGTGCAAGAGGGGATAGTGCTAGGGCATAAAATCTCACACCAAGGATTCGAGGTAGATAGAGCAAAAATAGAAGTGATAGAGAAACTTCTACTGCCAAGCAATGTAAAAGGTATGTGAGGATTTTTAGGTCATGGGGGATTTTACCATCGATTCATCAACCTTTTGCAGATTGCAAGACCTTTGACAAAATTTTTAGTTAAGGATGTGCCCATCCTGTTTGATGACAAGTGTATGTCTACATTCAATAAACTAAAGAAAGCATTAATATTAGCACTGATTCTTGTTAGGCTTATGTAATTATAGTGCCTTAGAAAGCAAGTGTATTTACATGTAATTTAATTTTCTTCAAGTTACAATATTGTAATGAAAATATTTATTATTAATAAAACAAAAGAGTTTGGTTTTAATTATATGAGCATAATATAACTAGTCATAAGGTACCAAAGGTTCTTTTGTAAGTAATATACATATAAATAAAGACATATGGGAAACATCTATATTATTATAACCTAAATTAATTGATTCATAGTCGAATAATTAAGTTGGTCGCTTAACTATGGTTTAGACTGTAGTGTTGCAATTTACCTCAGTGTAAGTAAAGGAGTTTACTTCAAGGGAATGATGAGTTTCAAATCATAAAGTAGTTGACTATCGGTAATGGCACTATTAAATGAATATGGAATCACATATATTTTTAAAGAATAAAGTAGGCCTTAAAACATACACCTTAGCATTCATTTATTATGGACCACAATCGTGACGAGTGGTGAACTCATGTGTATTTCATTATAATTCTTGATATGATCGGAATGGATTTTTACTGGGTATCAATCCAGTTTTTGCATGTTGGAATTATTAATTGAAACATGCATCAAGGAACATTTACTCAAATAAAGAGTTTATAGTGATATCATCACTTCTAGACGTTTTACGTAGATTGGTGATTAAACTGACGCCAGTAGTTTGATGGACTAGCCACCCATCAAGTCTTAACACCAAAATTAGATCTTGTGTGTTAACCACCATGTAGAGTGAAACGGGAGATCTAGAAGGAAAAACCAACATAAGTGCAAAACAGTAATTTTACCCTTTATTATGTGGATGGCTATAATATGGTTCATAATAGAGTTTGCGATTGGAAATCGAATTAATAATTTTTGAAACACAGTTTCTCATAATTTTAAGTAATTCAAAAGTTTAACCAATTATCTTTAGTGGAATGACATTTGGTTAATAAGTCGGAATTAATTCTAAAGAGATTCAGTTAATTATGGGCTTACTGGAGATTGAATTATTTAAGTCCAATTAGATTGTCCACTTGGCTTATAGGAAGGTTATCAAGGAAAACAAGAAAAATAAATGGAGGTTACCGGAAAGAAAATGAGACATTTTACAGAGAAACGAACAAATTGGATCCAACCAATAAGACCGGAACAACTTAATTAAGAGTTAATTAAATTAGGTTTAAGCCTCTAATTAAATGTTGGGATTACACTAATTAATTGTTAATTATAAACCCAAAGGAACTTTTAATATTAGACTAAATTTTGATTTAATTAATTAGATTAATTGAATTAAAATCTAAATCATCAATCATTAAATGGTTTAATGGTTGATTAAAGAATGAAGTGGAGCATTCGGTTATGTCTTTTATTAATAAAGGCATGAAAGTGGAGTGGGCATTAAGGTCATGCTTCTTCAATCATTAAATGGTTTTAATAGATGGCTTTTAAAAGATCAAAAATGTTTAGGTGTTGTTGTAACAGCCCAGACCACCCGCTTGCAGATATTGTCCGCTTTAAGCCTCGGCCTCTAGGGCCTCGCGCTCTCACGGTTTTGTTTTTCCGCAGGACTTCCCAGGAGGTCACCCATCCT